>CAEGAF010060489.1:0-48513 GCA_903067075.1 Micropoecilia bifurca
TATATATATAAAATATGAAACTTTCAACTTTAAAAGTTTGAACTTGTATACAGATGCTCTACTTCTCAATCACTTTGTGTTCATTTCTTCTTTAATTCAGTTTCAACTCACGTTCCATGATCCGCCTCTTTAGAGAAATTATTATAAATTAGGACATTTTTGTTCCTTTTGTTATCATCGTCATTGAGGCTTTGCTTGCCTGTGGTATTCATCCAGAAACGCACAGAAAAGAGAACACAGCTCCAAGCAAAGGGATTTTCTTTCATGTAATTTATAAATTTTACTGTCGATACATCAGGCTGGTATCCATCTCCAGATGTCTTTGGTGAGAGACAGGGTACAACCTGAACAAGTCGCCTGTCTCTCCCAGGGTAATGCAGACACACAGTATAATTACCCCTGCACACACTTTGAAACCTGAGGAAACGTAAAGCTAACCAGTTAACTTAAGAGTTGTGTTTTCAGACTGCAGGACACCCACACATGAATAAGATCTCAATTTTATACAGAAAGGCCTCAGATGAGGATTCAAACCCAGGATCAGCTTGATTCAAGGTAACAGTGCAACCAACATCTGGTGAGCATAAAACTAGAAGACTCCAGGAGGGTTTGGTGTAAAACCTCTTAATAAACTTCTACTGCCAATAAATGTGGAAGGTAGTCTATTTCTGTTGGATGACAACAAGGTATCATAGTTGCTTCAGTTACTTCAGAAACTGTAAAAAAGTTTATTTAACCATTAAACATTTTACAGGACCAGACCACAAACATTATATTCCATAAACATAACAACAAAACACCGGCAAGACATTTTGTGTTTGTCTTTTGTTGGGGGAGAGATTGTTTTGTTTAGTGAATGATGAGCATAAAAACCTTAGCTATATAGTATTGTATGACCAAATGATGTTAATCCCACCAGGTTAAATGTTTTAACTCTATTAACCCTTGTGTTTACAAATGGGGTCCAACCAACCCCACACCCGTAAAACTTGTATCATTTGCCACGATCCTCCACGTATGCCTCAGTCCTCACACACACAAGGGTTAACAGTGAA
This sequence comes from Micropoecilia bifurca, assembly GCA_903067075.1. Lineage (NCBI taxonomy): Eukaryota > Metazoa > Chordata > Actinopteri > Cyprinodontiformes > Poeciliidae > Micropoecilia > Micropoecilia bifurca. Next base: position 1,056 of record CAEGAF010060489.1, read on the forward strand.
TCAACTCTGTTTATGACTTTAACAAGCAGAAACAAGTTAGTGTCCAACAACAAACCGGCTCTCTTTTCTGTTGCTGTTTAATCTTATTTTGCCTCTTGCTGGCATAAAGAAAAAATCTTCCAATCACTGTGGGTGGCACATGTAATAAAAGCCAAGTTTAATATTGTCTGCCTCATTCTATCAAGCCAGTTACACAGAAGAAATGCTATTTATTGTCAGTGTACAAGATATTAGTGCAGATAAATTGAAATTTGTTTGACTGGCAGAGACATTATTGCTTGGTTACATCAGTTTCATAAGTCTCACACAGAGCCAACAGCCTTGCTCGAGCAACAATCTCATAATGTCAAATATTTAACTTCTGTATTAGAATAAAACTAAAAATACATTTCTATTTACTGATGTGCTGATGATATGTAGCGTTATGAAAAATTTCATAAAGTATTATTACACTTTTATTAAAACTTTGCGTTTTTGATTGCTGCTGTCAGAAACTGAGCAGAGTTGAAAATATTTTTAGTCATCTGTAAAAGGAACCGTGCATGAGGAGAAAACCAACACTTTTAAAAGTTTTTTATTATTATTTAGTAGCAATTCAAGAGCTACCCAGCTTTTATCACTTGGCTTTTATCACAGTTTGTGCTACAAGCATATAAAATTTGTTAACCAGGAAAAGTTAAGGTCTTCAAATGCTCCAGTCCTTCTCAGAGGAAGTTGACAAATCGTTTTTATCTACAGTTCTCCTGAACTGGTCCAGTTGTCAAGTCTTGGTTGTCTCATCCTAGCTCAGATTCTTCTTCTAGGCCATATGTAGATCCACCCAATCAGTTGTGTTTGTCTTCCTTTACTAGATGATTTGTTTTTCTACTGAAAAAGCTTTAGGGTGAGTCTTATTCCTTTTGCAAGCTTCCAAATGCAACTCTAATATTTTTGTTGTTGTTCTGATCTTTAGGATAACCCATGTTGTTTTTACATGTTGTCTCCAAATTAATGTGACAATGTTAAAAGGCAATGAACAGCAAGGGTTTAGTCAAAAGCAAAGGCCAGCACCAGTTTAGTAGAGGAAGCAATTTATGTATTAAAGAAAACACAGTGTTTGAATTTCTTTCTGTTTTGTTTGCTTTGTTTTCGATTTGAAACTATATAAACAGAAACCTGTTTTCATTGTTGTTTCTTGTGTGTATTTTTATATTGGTTTCATCTTGTAAAGTGTCTTGAAAGGCGTTAACAAATAAAAGCCATTGAATATTATTATTAAAGATGGTCCACAGAAAACCAGCTTCCTCTGGAAGTAAAACCTCACAGAAAAATTGCCATTCGACAGATAGTCCAACATTTGCAAAGAACAATGAAGAAAGTGTGATATCTTGTCATCGTAAGAGACATGGCAGATCCTGCCTAACATATCGATAAGTGACAAATGGGAAGCTGCTGCTGAAGGTTAGTAATATGTCCAAATTTCATTTTGTTCATATTCTTTCTGTGATTAGCCTGAGCGTATACCTTCACCTTGGAACGAGAGGCCAGAACAGGTCTGGTCAGCGGGAAACCTTTATTCCAAGTAAAAATTAATGAGAATGAAAATAAAATAAGGTCAGAAAGAACTCAGATAAAAATTAGGAAAGAAGGCTTTGAGATCCAGGGAAATAAAAGCTCACTTGATAAAAGTGGGAGGTAAACCCAGCAAGCCCTTCATAATCATGTCTCCTTTCATATTTGCCACATCCATTTCTTTCTTTGCTCCAGACAAATAATCAACTCCTGCCAAACTCAGACCTCCAGTTAAAGGACACATCCAACAGCTGTTTGAACTACTTCATGAGCGTTTGATTTAACTGTCAAGACAGACACCACGAGGTACCGCAAGATGTGTCAAAATCATTTACCCAGTACCTAATATTCAGTAACAGTTTGGACCCTCTGGTGGTTTCTGGGATGGACAGATTTGAAATTCACTCAGTGAATAATCAGAAACAGCAAATGAATGTACTGAACTTCAATACAAAACATCAGTTAATATTTGGAAAATAGAGGCGGTGCAGATAAAAGCACAAATACAAAGGAATAATAAAAAAAAAATCAAATAAACATACTTCAGAAGTCAGATAACAGGTCTTTCTTTGGTGTATAAAGACTAATTCAATCCCTGCAGCTGAAACGCTGTTTTTTATTTCCCTGATTTCAAAAGCAGTGAAATATGAATACGTTCCTCAACAAAATGCTGACCTTTACCTGCTACATGAAGCTTTTAAGTCAAAGTACAGACGGAAAAAAAATCCCTGCATAAAAAAAGCTAATAAACAGAGATTTCCCCTCACTTTATTCTCTTCTCTCTGGTCCCTACTGGCGCTCCTTGCTCATGATAAGACTCTTTTAATATCCGTCCCTATGGAGGTGGTGGGGGGACGTTACCAGGGCTACAGCACCACAGGTATCTAACTGTTACTGGTAAGTTGTCCCTGGGTGATTTTTCATTAACTGGTCATAAAAGGGGGCTCAGTGTGCAACCACTGAATATGGCCTTAGATCTTCTCGACAGAGTACTCAAAGCTCGGGCCCAGAAAACATCTTTTAATGAAATTTGATACAAGAATAACTGAAAACAAAGCGATGGAAATGTTTTCCTTTTTGCTTTTTGTAATTCAGAGATGGTGAACATCTGCTTGACTAAATAATGTATGTTATTGGCTGTTTTTGTCTATTACATTAATGTATTCCATCTTTAGTCCCTGAGCTGATCGACAGAAAAGGATGCGTCGTGTCAACAGAGGCCAGTCCTGCGGGCCATTTCATTTCACTTTCACCTCTCTGGTTTGGCACAAGGCTAGTTATTCTGCAATTTTCTGCAGAGATAAATTTCCTGACCACTGGCATAAGGATGGAGAAGTGAGAAGATGAATGGGGACAATTAAGGAAAAATTAGATTAACCTTACAGCAAGTACAGATATGAAATTACTCCACTGTCAGACTTCTGCTAAGAAAGTAATGATGTCTTTGTGATGCCTCTATAACGATGATGATCTCCACCACTATTATGTTCTGCAAACGCACTCCTGAGCCACTTTATTAGGCACACCTTGTGTGTTGGCACAAGTTTAATTTCTCAGCTTTCACTCGTGTGTTTGAAGAGGAAAAATAAAAACTTCCACTGCGCTCTGATGTAAAGATGCAAAACAAAAATGTATTCCACAGATTTTGCGTTATCCTTTACAAAAGCATTTGAATCTTAGATAAACTCCTCAAAACAAACTTGTGTGGCTCTGTCTGTCTACTTTACAACGCCTGTCCTCCTCTGCTACCTATCCTTTCAGCCCGCCTCATTTGCATAAATTATGAAGTGGCCAATTAATCTGTAAAACATATGAGCTTCTACTAAAACACTTATTCACAATAAAATATCATGAAATTACCTACATGTAATATAGTAATTCTACCTAAACCTCAATAAGTCAAAGTCAAACTTGTTAAATTACTAATTAAATAAATAAGCAGTAATATTCAGTTACTGAATATTACAGTATATTAACAGTATATTATATATTAGCAGTTAGGTGGTGTATTATATCATCAGTAATATTACTGATAATATTACTATTAGCAGTGGTATTTAGTTACTGCTAACAGTAACTGAATGTTATATACATTAACTTGGCCTCCACACCTTGCTGTTGACACATTGGATCCCCTTTTTCCTTTGGAGCTGCCCAGCATCTCCGTGGCTTAGACTCAATAAGGTCTCCAACATATTCCCAGATTTTGTTCCATATTCACAAGAAGGCATCAATAAAGTTCTGACAAATTTGTCGGCTTCAAATCAATTATTCTACTCTTCCTCTTCACCACATGCTGAAGGTGCTCTATTCTATTTGACTCAGTTACGGTGACTGTGGAGGGACTGCGGTGCAGGTAAATCAGTACAGGATTTACCTGCACCAGGATTTACCTGCACTTGGTTTCCTGTATAGGAAACCAAGAAGAAACCAATTGTCAGATAAACTGTGGTTTGTACTATTCTCAGTTTATACCAAGACACCAACACTACCAGCCTGATAGAAGACAGGATGGATCCATTCGTTCACCTTTTGACCTCAGACCATCTTAATGTCACAGCTAAGATACAAAAGCAACATAAAACATTGCTCTGTGTCACACTTCTTCTTGTCCAATTTAAGTGAGCCTGTGTGAATCATAGCCTCCTGTTCTTAGCTGACAGTGGCATCCGGTGTTGTTCATCTTGAACCAGTCTGCCCATTCTCCTCTGATCTCTGACATCAATAAGCCATTTTCATCCACACATCTGCAGCACACTACATTTTGTTTTCTCTCTTTTGGACCATTCTCTGAAAACCTGAAAGTTCAACTTATTTACTGGAGTCAAAAGATGCTGAAGCATAAAGTATACTACAAAGTGTCTATTTCCTCAGTGTCCAAATTTTTAAAAATGTGCAGTTATAATACGTATTGGTAGCCAGAGTGCATTATAATTATGGCTTTACATTAAGATCACAGTATTCATAATAAACTGTCTGGCGACGATGACCTTCAAAGTCACTTAAATCCCATTTTGTCCCAGATTCTGATACTTGATTTGAACTTCAGCACGTCATCCAGAGTAGACATCAAAGTTAGGCCTGGGGGGCAAATTTGATTAGCAGTGTAATTACATTTGGCCTGTGAGATAATTCAAAATATCTCCTGGAGCTTGCCCATAGGTAGATGGCACATGCACTGCTAATCCCTGAATACTCTGCATATATCCCAGATGTGCCATTTATTTGACATTTAACTTTACATGGGCTTACAGAATGAAGTCTTGCTAGTTCCAGGTTAAATTTTTAAGCAAAAATTCCAAATGTATCATTGTATCTGAAGAGAAAAGAAAGACTTTCTCTACTTTAAATACTTTTCAACATATATCAGTCTAGCTCACAACTTTTTGAATTTTGATACCACGTGTATTTGAGTTTAACTGGTCTAGACTCCAGTGGCCTAAATGCATTGAATTAATATGCTTAAAAGTGATTTATGTGAGTGGAGTCTGAATTTTGACAATGTGCGTGTCTGCACTTTTCTACAAGAGTCTCAAAAATGGATCTTAGATTAGGATGATAATTCATATTAATGAGTTTAATTGATTGGTTGTTTGTCTCTGTAGTTCAGTCATACCATAGATGACCCCAGTGATTCATGTGTTTTGTTCTTTTCTCATTATGTGAACAAGGCACGTCTTTGAAAGGTAATGTAGAAAATGGATGATGAATTTGTGTTTTTCAGTTATATTTTTAAGCGAATTAGAAAGAAAAAAAAGTTGTTACATAACCATACAGTACAACTACTGAGCATGAAAACTAATGTTGCCTAATAAGCAGATTCTTGGTGAACCTTTTTGCCTAAAAGCATTAGGTAAAAAGTTTACTTACAATTTTCTAGAAAACTTTTCAAATAAACAACAGCTAGAACATAATAGCACTCATATTCCTTCTGCTTTTCTGTCAGATATTTAATTGCTATTGCTTGATGATCAAAGGTGAAAAACACTTCCTTAGTCACTAGCAGAAAAAGGAACCAGGACTTGCTTCACTGTTCTGCTGTTCTCTAATGAAAACGTTATCCATTCAAATATTAAATAAGGGTATCCTTCTTATTATTAGCTGCAGTCGTACAATAAAAACTGGTGTTAAAACAATTGTGCAAAAATCTCCAAAGATTTTGAAGATAAGTGTTTTTAAACTCAACCTTGCTGTAAGTGATTGAGTGTGAGGAATAATTAGGGCAATAATATGTTATTAAACAACAAAATGCATTCCCACAAGGGTAAACTGATCATGCCTATCAAAAAGCCTATGAAACCACAAGCAATTATAAAAACAGCAATACTTAGTGAAGGAATGTTTTCCATGATGAAGATACCCTTTGACTTAACAAAGTTCAATCACATCCAGAGACCTTTTCCTTGAGATGTTCATAATATCTTTAACCTTTCAAGTTAATTAGAGAAACCAGGAGCAAGTTTTGGGTCCCAAATTTGGGAAAGCTACTGCACACTTTTTTTTCTTTTTTATGAAATATTACCTCGGTGTGAAGATATCACTAAAGCCCGCAGATAATGTTTACTGTTGACCAACCACAAATCTGCAGAGACTTCAGATTTGTGGTTGAAGAAATGCATGAAACTTCCCTGTACATCTTCTATGGAGGAAAACTTTAAAAAGGAGCAATTTCTACCGTGTAAAATGAAATCACTGTGATGGGGCCTACTTTTAGAAAAAAAGTCTTCAGTTTGAAACAGATGAAGTGTCAGCTAAAACAGGCACGTCCTGTCACAGCTCTGTCAAACCTGCTCCCAGTATTTGTGGCCACTATGCTGGGCTTGGTGTTAGCGCTGAGATCGACTTGCTTGTAAGAAGTTTTATATACTCTGCTGAAAACAATACAGAGTATTTTATCCCTCGTCACCCATATTGTGACAAATGAACGTAGTTAGTGGAATATTTTCACTGTCAGCTGGAATGATTTGTGGGGCTACAATTTTCATGATGGCTTCACTCGAAGCAGAAATAAAATCAGATTGTATTTATAAGCTCATAAAAAGGTTAACTTGGACTGCAATGCACACATGTTCCTACAATTATGCTCATTTATAATGATGAATGTTTCAAGACAATAATTTTAAATCATTTTGTTTAAAAATTATTTAAGATTATATTTAAAGAAAAAGTAAAAGCATTGTCACCTGATTTCTTCTTTTTTGTTTAAAGAAACATTTTGAAAAAATAATAGGAAATTGAAGAGCCTGCCGAATGTATAAAAATCTTTCAGTTTTATTATAGTCAGCTTGAAAAAAAACATTTGTAAGACCAGCTTTTGGAACATCATATTAAAAGTAAAGAAATGGAGGAAAGAAGCTAATTATATTGGATTTGAACCATTTTCTCTGCAGCATTACAAGTATTTCTAAAATAATGAGGGAAAACACCTATTAATCTTGATATTATTATCAATAATAGCAGTAGTATTAGCAGCAGTAGGAGTTAAAGCAGTAATCGAAGTATTGCTGCTTTTACTCACTCAAATATAGGCATATTCTGTTGGTTTCCACACTTTACGCATGCTAATTTATGTATTTACTTTTTTTGGTTTTGTTGCCTTAGAAAGCAACAAAACCAAAGGTTGTAAGTAGCGATAATTGGTTCCTGTAAGTGTACAAAATGTTATGTTTTTATAGTTTGAGAGCCTAAGCCAGAAATGTAACAACTGCTTTATATTTAATGAACAGGCAGTTTGATTGTCATGCCTGCAGTGCTCGTAGATTTAAGAACATTTGTTATAATTTTGTATCAGTAGTAGATATATTAATGCCTTAAGTTACAATTTAACCTGCAATCATTTATTAGAAGAAAAGAAGATATATCAGAGAACAATTGGTAGCGCAGACACACAATACACATCTCATGAGGACAGTAGATGAGAAGATGATACTATCAGCTATTTTAATTAGCTTCAAACTTTTCATTTGAAGTTCGCTGCTCATATTGGGAAGAGGTTTGAAGAAAATGGCATCTTAGTTCCTTTGAAAAGAGACAATCAAACCCTCTGATATTTAAAATGCAGTCATAATGATCATGTGTTAGAACTGGGCAAAATACTGCATTCGCTTTAGCTGTTCTCTTTAAATTTCTCTCTGTCTTTCTGTCTGTCTGTCTTGAACTTTTCAAATACACTGCAAGGCAAAGTGCATTACAGATTGTTATGACATTGCTGTCTTTGCCTTTAAATTTTTGCACCTTATCAAATTCTCCTTCTAACACATCAAGTATGAGGACAAGATGTTCACTTGCTGCTTACATGATGCACCCATTAACATTTAAAATATTGTACAGAGTGGCTTCTGTGGTTAACGCTTAGGTAGGACAAACTGACCACTTTTTCTCACTCTGCTGTCCAGCTTTCTTTTACTTGATGTTATTTAAATTTTAACTTTATGTTCTCTTTGGGGTTTTTTTTGGTGAATGAAGAAATAATCAGTCACATTCACTTCACCTATCTGTGGGCATTTATATTGTGTCTAAGTGATGTACGAGTGACGGTCTCAAAACATGTGCACATCTGAGGTGGTGCAGTTATTTCCTGGTGTGCTGCCTTGATAATCAGTGACTGCCTTAACTACAACAATCCATCTGTATCAATATTTTTAGTTGGCACATAATTCTTATGAGTTCATCTAATCTTCTTTTTTTTAAGTTACCAATAGGGGTGCAATGGTGGCCCAGTGGAAAAATGCGACCAACATATGGAGGCCTTGGTCCAGGTGTGACCCCAGTGACCTTTGCCGCATGTCTTTCCCCTTTCTCATAACCCGCTTTCCTGTCTGATAACTGTTAAATAAAGGCCAGTAGAGCTGACAAGACCATTATAAGAAATGAAATTTTAAATAAATATTTTTTGTGTGTCCATAGCGGTGTGTGTGGGGGGAACGTCTGCATGTCTGTGCTCAAGTCAGCTGAATTTGACTGTAGTCATTGTCTGGTTCTGTTTCCCATTTGACTAAAAAAACTTGGTGGACAGTCTGTCTGATTACTCCCTAAAGAGAGAAGCTGTAAAAGTTGTTCAGTGTTTTTTTCAAAGTGATTTAAGTTACATGACATTAAAGGAAGGTTAGGACACTCAGCAAGTTTTGTTGCAAACAACAGCAGCACAAGCACCTTGAACAACTAAAGAGACAGACCAACGACTGCTAATGAGTCAGAAAAAAATACTTAGATTTTTTTTAAGCTGATAAATTATCTTTTAATTTCTAATAACTCACCCATTCAGAAGAACAATGGAAAGAAAAATGAATCTAACTTCCTAAAATACCAGCAATGCCAGATTAACAAGATAAGTCTTCACACACACACAAGCGTCCGCGCGCGCGCACACACACACACACACACACACACACACACAAGACTTGGTTCCCCAGATGACCCTCAACTCTAAATACAACATATGAGTTGGAATCATGCCAATCATTGATTTGCACTTTTTATTTAAGCATGATGCAGCCTGTGGAAAACTAGTGGTGGGGTAATGAAAATTCATTTAGTAATGCACAGTTGAATCATTGCGCTTTTAGGTGGAAAAAAAAGACACTAAATGTGAAAGAAACCCAGAGTGAAAGAAGGGAGAACTGACATAGAGGGGAATGGTTTTGGGTTAGAAATTGAGAATTTCAAAAGACAAAAGAAGATGAGTTGTTCCAAGGCCAAACTAAACTGCATTCATGTGAAGATGGTTGCAAAGATGGGGTTTGTGGCCATCTGTCAAAACTGCTCTGCCCCAGTGGTTTTGCTAACATCTTATTAATGGGCACATTGTCTTTCTTCTGCTGACACACTGTGCTTTGATGGCACTTCACATGGATACTGAAAGGAAGATTTTTTTTTTCCTTCTCATTCTGCATCCTGTTGTTTAGTATTCAAACACCTATGATAAGATATGCTTGAAGAATTCTTAAGATGATTAAAGTCCAATTCAAATTGTTCTCAATGCAGTTTGACACCAGACAACATGTTCAAATGGTTGCAAGCATAAAATAATAAGGCCACAGAGTGGGACAACAATGGCAGTAGTAGAATCACTCTTTCACACCCTTCTGGCATCAGATAAATGCTTTTTCTACATCAAAATGACAAGACGAAAACTATTTCATGTTAAAATTGACTGCTGTCTTGCAGCTCAGTGGATCTTGGTGTTGGATCCCTGCGGTGGCCTTTCTGTGGAAACAGCCTCTTGCCCACTGACCACTGGATTGGCACCAGCCTCCCTACAACACTGACAAATAAATAGATCCATTCTATGTCAAAATAGAGGAGTTTGGATACTTCCATGATCCTGTGGACTGTGTTGTTTGGATTTAGCCCATGTAAGAGGAGCAATCTAAAGCTCTTTAGTACAGGTCTACATAAACAGCCTGGTAAAAACCAGCCCCTTGTCTTATGTTATTTGCTTCATATAGAGGGTCTGAGATTTGGCTATTGAGAAACAATTGCTTGCTGGAGGGGAGGACTCTTTGGAGGTTTTAAATTTTACCCAATCACTGATGTTTGCCCGTGATGTATGTAGTGCACTACTTTGACGCTATGAAGCTTACCGGAAATTGCCTGTGCTACAAACAATCATCCTCCACTGCAAAAAGAGAAGTGCCACTCCAAACGAGATGGCTGTTAATGTTAATTAAATATTAGGAAGCATGTCCAAAATGGACTAAATAGTTTTGTTCACTTCCTCCGTTGCCATTGCTGAAATTACAGGCAGAACACAATTCGCTGAAATTCATCATCTTTGTTCACAACTTCTCCTTCTCTTTGCTGATTGGCCCAGTACAAAGTCCACCGGAGACAATCATTGCCATTGCGGGGTGGGGGGCGTGGAGAAAAAGTTTGGCAACCACTGATCTAAGTGAAGGGGAGGAAGACCAGACTGTGATGAAAGCCCTTTTTTTGCAGCAGTAGAATTGCACAAGAAGCCAATGGTCAGGCTACAAAAACAATATTCTATGCCCTAAAAGCTGTGCTCCATAAGGACCTTAAGGAAAGCTTGGTCACAGGCAATGACAGGCCCTGGGTTCCACCATCATAATCTGGCTTTAGGGGAATGGGAGATCACCCCAGTGACACTAAAGGAGCCAGACTTGGAGAAGCAGTTATCCAAAAATAGCCTGAGATCTTACCTGAAGTGAAATCTGGACTCTCCTCTGCTCTATAGCTAAAGAGATGTGTGGTAAATTTGAAGAAACTCCCAATCCTGAGGCCCCACTGTTGTAATTTTCTTATCTAATGGCTGATAGGGTTTTCTTTCTACCACTTCATGCAGTGAGAGTGAATATTCTCCCTGTTATTAGCTCCTGTTGTCCCAGCAACCAGGTACTCCGACTTTCTCCCATAACCCGAAACCAAGACTGTTGGATTAATTGGTCTCTCCAAATTACACTATGGCATGTGTGTGTATGGTTGTTTCTCCTGTGTGTATCTGTCTTTCTTTGAGATGCACTTTTGACCGGTTCGGAGTGTCCTCCGCCTCTCGCCCGATGACTCCCAGATTGGCATCGGGTATGAACAATGGATGCATGGATGTTGTTTCTCTGAAGGTCATGGAAATGCTCCATTGCTCAGAACGAGATTGAATGGGAGAAACAAGATAAATATTACTGCATGGATTGGCAGACTGTACTACAAGAAGAAAATGAAATAGTTGTCTGAAGTTCAAGAGGAAAAAAAGCAACAACAAATGGAATAAATGGAGAAAAGGGGACAAAGGAAAAATTGAGAAAAATCAATTTTCTACAGAGAGCCAGAGCGATGCTTTGATACTGGGACATTAGGATTTCAAAAGAGCAGGAGAGGAGAGATTTTAAGGGATTCCAACTGTTCCTCATAGCCTTCCCTCCCTTCTTTCTTCACTCCCTTCTTCCCTCATTTCCTCTCCATCTCCACACAAGATAAAAATGTCAGATGGAGCTGGACTCATAGGGAGACGGAGATCTGAGAAAACTGTAGCACTTAATTGTGCACTGCAGATGACTTGTGCACAAACACCTACACACGAACGCATTCCTCTTGGTGGGAGTCGCTGAAGACATCAGAAGGTCGACACATTTACTCAGCATGTGGCGGAGGAAATTAGGTCAAAGCCAACTCTGACACACACACAAATATGTTTAAGGACACATTAAATCTTTCATCCCTTCCTTTTCATCAGGATACTGAATTAGACTTTACAAAATATAATAAGGAACTCGAGCATGGCTGTGTATGGTCATGGTGCATACGGAAAGAACTTGGTGTACCCATGAAACTGAGAATTACATTTCTAATGAGAAGCATCAGAGAGTTTCAGAGGACTGAATCTCTAAACACTCAGAGGAGGAGAGCGATTTTCCTGAAACGTCAAAGTACACATTTCCAAGTATTTTCCTCCTCTGGATTTCTTAATAAACTCCTCTTCACCACTTTCCGAGAAAATCTCAGCACATAAGTTAAACTAGCAGGGAGCACCTCAGTGTCGACAGACAATAAGTCATCTTAAATTTTTCCTATTAAGCATTCAAACTTTGAGAGATTTTAACTCCCAAATCATTAGTATTTTATTGTTTTAGGAAATACTGTTTAGAGGGTTGTTGATTTTTTTTTACCCCTAATAGAATGGATTGCAAGCAAAAAAAAACAAAATCACAGCCACAAGAACAGGCTCTCGGAAAGGAGTCGAGATTCCCATCAAAGAAGTGATTCTGAAATAATTGTTTATAATACTGCAATATGCAGGTACAAGTTGTTAACACATACTCTAAAAGTTGCCATTTCAAATTTATGACTAAGCTGTAAATATCAGTATCACTGTCGATGTAAATTTAGATTGTATTCAATTATTTATTTTGGTGGATCTCATCATGCAGTCTGATTTAGGGCAGAAATATTATGATTATTTAAAAAAAAGAGCATACGTTTCACAAACTGGAGGTAAAAATACAAACGAATATAAAAATGCATTCATTTTTACATTTTTAATTTTACATATTTTAATTAACCCTGGTTGACAGCCATTTGTGTAGAACTTCTTTAATTCATTCTGATTCACCTGAAAGCGAAGCAGAAGCTTGAGGTGAAGCAGTTTGGTTCCTCACTCCGTCACGCCGGAGAAAGAAAACGTAATCTTAATGCTAGTAGCTGGACACGGCAGGTTTGTCAACTAGACCTCTGTTGTTGTACTTGCCTGGGCAGGGAACTCCCTGGCTGGAAGCAGAGCATACAATAAACCAAACGGGTTAGGACTCTTGTTACATGCTTTAATAATGTCACTTTGGGGGTTTTGTGGCTCCTTCATTTCGAGGAAATTGGAAATGGGTCTGAGGAGGTGAAGAAGTCAGGCAAGGAGAGAGGAGAGTGGGTCTGGGAGCTGCTTAGACTTTTCTCCTTTTTGTGCTAAATGAAAGGCTGGCAGGGCCCAGCAGGAGAGATTTTGGTTTTATGAAGACAAACTCAATGAAAAATTAGGCAGAGAAAATGAGGCAACTGAATCATAACTTGGAAATCTAAAACAAAAAGTAGAAAATCCCCTTTCTCTATCTGGTTTTTGGTTCTTGCATCCATTTATTCATTCATTCACTCATTTGGCAACATCTTTTCCTGTGCGGCAATTACCATAACAGTGAATAGACTTCACTCTCCTGGGTGTGCTGTCAGCAGTAAGACAGTGAACACTTTGTCACTCTCACTCCGATGCACATGTCCATTTACACTGACTCAGAGCCAGGACACATTCTTATTTGTGATAAAAGCACAGCAGGGTTTTTGGGTCTGAGTGGTTAGATCTGAATATTGACTAAGGCAATGTTTCTACAGGAAGCTTGTTTTGTGTTCAGCGTGGGTATGCTAAGGCTTTTACTCAGAAGAAAATAGTTTGTTTGGTCTTAAGTGGACTCGCACTTAAAACAGAGTGCAAGTCCACTTATTGTATACTTAGTCCTCACTGGAATTGCTGTAAGTCTAAGCAAATATTTTTCACTTGTACGACATTTTTAAAGGAACCTGTGCTGCACTTTTACTTTTAAAATACGAGCTGCTAAGTTTCTGTCTTTGCTAAGTAATCTTCTACAATGACTTGTTTGATCATGTGTGTCAGTTGTGAATATTAAGGCATTTGGGTGAGGCGGCATAAATTAATTGTGAGAAACACCTCTGAAAGTTCTCACATTTTAAAAATAAGACAAAGCACACACTTCCAACAAAGCACACACTTCTAAATAACAGGTGGGCTCTGTGAATATTTTTTTCCACTCATCAGACTTTTTTTGTTTCACACTTTTCCCACTGCTTCCTGACAGAGATGTCACACGCAGAAGCTGGCTTTCGTTTCTGCAGGTTTGCAGGTAATTCTGTGTCTTTAGTGGGTGAAAAGTTGATTTCAGTAGTTCAGCTAAAAAAAAGAAACTTGAATATTTATGCAAGTGATGTATGAAGTATTTATTTCAGTTACGTATTTAAATGTCCTGGCAGATATTTAAATGTCCTACAAGATCGGTGATAAAAAATAAATTATGCTTTGGCGTCCAAGACGCTTTTGGAGAATAAATGCTTCTCATGACTCATATATTTATGAGGGAATCATAAAAAAATATCTAAAATAAGTGTTTGGAATTTATTAATCCATCCATTTTCTTACACCCTTGTCCCTTAGTGGGGTTGGGAGGGTTGCTGGTGCCTAACTCTAGCTAACATTTCACCAGTCTGTTGCAGGGCAACACAGAGACAGATAGGACAAACAACCATGCACACTCACTCTCACACCTAGGGAGAATTTATAGAGACCAATTAACCTGACAGTCACGTTTTTTGACTGTATGAGGAAGCCAGGGTACCCAGAGAGAAACCACACATGCACAAGGAGAACATGCAAACTCCATACAGAAAGACCCCGTCCTGGGAATCAAACCCAGAACCTTCTTGCTGCAAGGCAACAGCTCTACCAACTGCATATTAATCTGTGTGTGAATATATATGATATAGAGATTTCAGTTTTCAAACTGAAATGTAAAAAATAAACATTTTTTTTACATAATACCAACTTCTTTCTGTTAAGAAAATCAGAATAAGCCTAAAATCTCAATTTTTTTTTAATATTAGGCCATGTTCTATTTTAAACAGTTTTGCTGTGTGTTTTCCTTTCTCGTGTTTCCTCTCTCAGGAGCTGGGCTTCATTCCTGTTTCTAAAAATAACAATCTTCATAAGAACATAAACAAGGAATTCACAGCTCTATACAGGTGAACTAAGTTTGAACCGTCCTTACAGGAGAAAAAAAAATCCAACACTGCTACTCCTCCATCTGTTTTGGTTGAGTTTGCAGGGTTACATTGGCTCATTGTTTGCTATAGGCAAACCCTTCCATATCAGAATGTTTTTTTAATGTGAATAACACGCACACAGACTGCATAGTCACACCGTCTGCTGATCTGTAGGGAGTAAAGGTGTTTGTCCTGAGTGTCCCCTCTGTGGGAAACGACCCATCTGGTCAGTGTGTGCGCATGTAGGAGAGCGTGTGAGCTGAGCTGCCAGCTGCTAATGAAGATGGATGGAGGTACATCCATCGCGGTGAAGGTGGGGGTCTGAGGTATTACATACTAAGAAAAAAAAAGACATAAAGGGAGAATTTCTTGATTCAAAGTCACAGGGTAAATTCATCTTGTCAAAAAATAGTTTGGTAATTCCACTGGCCGCATATTTTAAACAGAGAGATAGGTCACAGGTATTAAAACGTCATGTTTAATGACTCCTGCAGAGGAGGGGGGGGGAAGATCAGCACTAAAACAAAAAGAAGCAAAGAACAAATTCACCTCTGCTCATCAACTCCAGCCGTACATCTTTGAGACTCTGCCTCACACGTTCCAACCCTCAACCTCTCTTTGAAATAAGGCATCAGAAGGCATTAGTCTGCCAGGACAGGCAAGTTCATATGCAGGTGAGTAATTCCCCTCAACTCCTGCTGCTCTGCCAGCCCAGCTACAGCTTATGTTTTACTGCCCTCTGCAGGCACCAGGGTGAACTGATGAATCATAATTACAGAGAACATGAGGCTGAATGATTTGATCTCTGATTGAATGTGCTTGAGTGAACCCAGAATAGATCCAACATGCAACCCCTCACTGTGTGCTCACTGTAAATAACAGAGTGGGTCTGAAATAGACTCCCCTCTAAATCTGTGCTGTAATGACTGTGAGTTACTGCTGCTCGATGTGTTTTCAATTTTTATTTTCTTTAGGTAGGTATGAAAAAAAGAGAACACAAGTGTGGTGTGTTTTATAAAACCACTTTTAGTTGTAATAACTTCTGTAATCACTTTGGAGCTCTGTCTAGCAGTGTGGTGTAGCATGATATAATATAAGTCTACAATAGGTTCCAAGTTACTTTATCTAAACATGATGATGACAGAAGTGCTATACTGTACTGCTGTTATCTACTAAAATAGATAACAACTGTTGATGCAAACATATTAGCGTCAATTTAATAGTTAAAAGATTAAGGATTAGAACCAAAGATAAAGCACACTTTTGTGTGCAGAAAAATTAGCTACAACATGAGAGCTTCTCCGTCACTTACATGGTGCGAATCTGGAGCTTTGATCCCACAGTACTATGTAAAATACTCAAATGGCAAAGTTTTTGTTAAAACAGTCACTATTAAATAAACTCAGGTGGGTGGGTGCTCTTTTGATGTTCACTTTGAGTCCGCTGACTGACAGTGTGCAGCAGCAGGTAGAGGAGGGACAGTCCTGAGTTACTCTATAGTCTGCATAAAACTTGAGAAACTTCTCTCTTCTATCTCAAGAAGAGCACTTTAGACCAGTGGAACATTTAAGGGGAATTAATAGACAAAATTTAAAAAAAAGCAAATAATTCCAATTCCAAGATACAGCAATAGTGTCTGGAATAGCAATTGCTAATTGGTATGCAGTGATAATGTTCATGAAGTACTTTAATTACTATTCACAGAAGCCTTATTAGCTGCTAAGTTATTTTTGCTCACCCTCTTTATCAGTTGCTAGTGTGCCAGTTTTTGGGATCGAGGGAGGAAAAGCTCTGGTCTGCCTGCCTCTTCCAGTCGTTTTGAAAGATTCACATTCTCATAAATGTGCTTCTGATATTCTGCACAAGTAAGAAGAAGAAACAATAAAGACAAAACAGAGGGAACAAAGTCAAGGAAATTCATTTTGACTAACAACAAATGGAGCAGAAGAACGGAGCACTGGGGGGAAATAAAATATACAGAAGGAAAGCTTAGAGAGATCAGCAAAGGAGAATAAATTAAAGAGTTAAACACAGAGGGAACAAATGAAAGCAGAAGACAGAAGGCAGGGGGATTGAAGTAGTGAAAAGATGGAGCTTCACATTATAAATTAATGCACACCTATAAAAGGAGAAAACACTAAATTTATAGTCATTTCAAATTAGTCAAAAAAAAATCACACGCAAACAAATCAATACCCTGCTCAGCTCTGCAGAGAGCTACATCGCAGTCCAAAAAACTGATGAAAATGTATGCACACATGGTCAAAAGATGTCCTTGTGGATAGCTAATTAAGCATAAGAAAGTAAAGAAAGAACCAGTTAAAATGTATCTACAGTTCACCTATTACATTTTGTTTTCAACCACAGGCATATTACATTAATTAGGGTAAGATCTAATTCCCCATTTCCTGATCAATATTATTAAAATATTGTCATGAAATCAAATTATGAAGGTTGTGACCTCTTCAATTTAAATAAAAAGGAGTAACTTGCCTTTTTCTCAACAATTATCACAAATGCTGGAAACAAGGACTGAAATCCTTCAATAAAAATCTCTTTAAACTTGTGGTGCTTATTTCAAACTGTAAAACTTTCAAACTGTGGTCCTGCATGAAGAGTTGATATTTGTACATTAAAACATTTCAGAACTCTGTAAATCAAGTTACCCTACATTTAATTAAATCCAGTGACGGATACATCCGGACAGGTGATCCGGTGTCCGTAACTCGAGCTGAACGGAGCGGGAGCTCAACCACAAACAAGCGCTCCCTGAGCCCCGGCCTCCATGGCCATCAGCAGATGAACCAAGTGAAAAATGTCAAACATAACGTGTTGGCTGTAGCTGCAGAGCAATATTTCAGGATGGTGGGAGAGCTTTTCCATTCTGAGCACATCTTAATGAGAGCTCCAGAGCAATAAACCTGGGAGATTAGATGCCCCGGAGCAGCTCTCCTAACTATCTCTTGGCACTTATGGTAGGCTTCAAATATGAGTAGAGGAGAGTGATATTTCAAATACATGCAGTGTGTATCTGCATGGATTTAAAAAACCTGTTTTAGAATAGGACAGCATAATGAGACACACAGACAACTACCTTTTTAGCATTCCTGGAAAAAATGCGAAAGAGTCCTAAAGAATTCAGTTTTATAACATCGTATGGAAATGTTGAAGAAATCCAACAATTGATTTGAGCACCTCTATAGAATGAGAGAAACAGATCCCCATTTCAATAGTAGTTGACTTTGACAAAATCACAAATTAACACTTTTCATTAGCCCTTTTTGCTTGGCTGACTCCTGACTTCTCTTATTTCCAGTTCAAACCTCATGTTTTCATAAAAGAAAGTTATTTAGGGGTTTTGTGAACCATTTCGGTGTTTATTTGCACCCATCTTCTACATTACGATTCTGCTAACAATTCAGATCCAGTTTATTTGTTGATTCCACAAGATACTTATTTAAAATCTTTTGATTCACCCTCTGACAAGATTTCTGATGCTTTTAGAGATAAAATGGGTCCACAGCATCACACATGGTGTGCTGTGTTAAGCATTTACTGCAAAGCATTTCACTGCTTAACAGTGAGAATAAAATGTTTTTTGTTTCCTTCCTCCAAACCTAGAGTTTGTTTACCTAAAACTCTGTATTAGTTTTATTTTGTGCCTGAACTCCATCCTGCCTCCCTCTCTCTGTCTCTTTCTCTCAAGCCTTTACTTCAGATTAACAAAAGTAGGTCATGGGTCCTGAGAGAAAAAATTATTATTTAAATATGTATTATCTGTATTTTGTACTGAATACAAAAGCTCTTATTTATCATTTATTATAGAATATGCAAAAACCTACATCTCTAATAAGAAAAGTTGGGAGAATGGTTAATTTATATATACATGATAATCTGATAAATTATTGATGCATTACCACTTAAAATCAACTCAACTACAGCATTTACATTGATAGTATTTGTTGTTTGCTGAGGAGACTTGCTGATCCTCCAACCAGTTGGTCTTTTAGGCCTTTTTTTAAAAGTGAGCTTTAAAGGTTTTTTCTTTTACCTTCCTTCCCATCCTGCTTGCCATCCATGGTGGAAAGATAAATATGTTTTCTCATCCAGCCTATAGGCCCCAATGAATACAATTAATTAATCTCTGTGGTATTTATGCCCCAGGGATACAGAAAGTTATGAGTGACAAAATCAAAAGTTCTTCAAAATTCAAATAAACTAAATAAAAGTAAAACACAAATGAATAATACATATAATTTAAGAGGGATTTGGGTTATTTGTTTCTATTGATAAAATGTACTCAAATAAAATAGGTTTTTTTTTAGATTTATTCAGCTTGAGACTATGATGCAGTACAAGATTGTTTTAAAACTTTTTCCACCTCCTTACAAGAACAAATTTGCCCTCGTCTGTGATTGTTCTGAAGCTTTTATCTGCGATCAACTTGAAAAAAATCAAACAATATACCGGGCTCTGTGTTTCACACATTGTGATTCTATAATATCCCCGTTTCTCTTTCCATGGCGTCAAACTTTCTTTTAAGCAGGATGAGTAAGAGCAGCAATCTGGTAAACGACAACATTTGTCACATATTTAATTCTCTGAATTTAAACGGATTCTTACCTTGAGATAACCCCGTTACGGATCAGGTCCCGTCTCTGTTCTCAAATTACCTCTCTGCCCTGTCTTGTTCCCAAAGTGGACCCTTTGTTCTGGAGAAAACTCAGCTCTGACTGGAGACGGAGCGCTCACTTAAAAAAAGAGACAGAGACGAGCACAAGAAGACCACTGAAGTAAGACAGAATTAGAGAAAAGAAACGACTAATTTACACTTATCAGAGTTTTTCCAGCTCAGGTCGTGGAGCTGGGGCCAAGTGAAATGTGAAGTTCAGCCAAATGCCACAGTATATCAGAGATCTAGGAGAGAGCTTTCATTCTGTTACATCTCTCTGAGTTTTACAGCCTGGCTTCGCTCCCTCCGGCCCTATGGACAGGGACGGTCCATTTCAGGCTTAAGAGCAGCTACTCTGGGACGAGCTCAACGGTCACCAGTTGCACAATATGTTCTGAAATGGCACAAATAAAGCGTCAGGACTTCTGCTGACCTAAACTGTTTTCAAGCCGAATCTCTACTGCAGGCACATAATAACTCAAGAAAGGCAAAGAAATAGAAAAGAAGAGAAAAATGTTTTGCTTAAACCTTGTCCATTTCTTCAACAACAGCAGGACAAGGTTAATGTTTTATTCCATCTGATCTTCCAGTAATGCTTTGGAGAGGAGTTATGGGGGGACGAGGAAATGTGTTTTATTAACATTAAAGTAAAAATCTACCAGTTCCACATTCAAAATAGCATCTAGAGAGTGTTAACTTATTTACTCTAAATGAAATAACATTTTAAAAGATCAGAAGAAAAATAAATGTGTACTTGGTTTCACTTGATAGTACCTCACCTTTTTTAATTTGTAAACTGACGAGTAAGAAAAGATCGTCACCCTCATGAGCTTGCTGAAAGGGGTCATGGGAGTTTGGTGGTCTGGTCTAAATGTGTTTTATGAAGGCTTGTCCCTTTAGATATTTTGGGAAGAGAGAGTATGAGGAATATTGATGGGGCTTTTCAATCAATATTATTTGTGTCTGCATTCTCAGCACAAGGTTGGTCTTGGTCCCAGTGTCAGAGGGACGACCACCATTGATTCCTTCATCACCGATGCTGTTTGTAGTGATACAGGATCTTAAGATGTAGTTGTTTAAAGGTGGTGTTTGCTTTGTGAACCTCTGCCCCCCTTTCTTTTCTTTTTCCTTTTTTTTTGGTGTTTCAAGTCAGTCTCAGTGAGCAGTAAGGCTCACCTCCCCGGGTGACAATAGTTCTGGGGACAACATAAGTAAAATGGTCTACCAATCATGCCTGAACTGTTTTTCTTTGGCTTAGTGTGAAGTCCAATTAATACGGATTGAGAATTGTAATGAAGTGAAATGCAATCATTCTGGCCAGTAACTGTAACATTAGTATCTGTTTCAAGAGTCACGTTTGGCAATAAATTCTTTGGTATCTGGTTTTAGTTTGATGGGTATTTTTAAAAGCCATCAAAAAGCTGGTAAGCTGTGTGAATTTACTACTACATGTCAAATATTTATTTCATTTCCTGAAAAGCAACATTGTTGGACATTTTTTTCACTGGTGTTTTTGTGCTGCAATAATTGTAAATCTAAAAAGAAGTCAACATACACTTTTCTGAAAGTATGTTATGGCTGATGAAGCAATTTAACAATGTAGGTAACATCCATCCATCTATTGTCATCCACTAATACACTCCTCAGCAGCACATTATGGTGAGAAACCAAGTTGTCCGTCTCCACTGAGACTGGGGACCTCCGGGAGGCCCGGAGGCTTTCCCAGGCCAGAAGGGAAACATAGTCCCATATGGAGTTCTGTGCCTGCCTTCAGGTCTCCCCACAGTGGGATGTGACAGAAAAACTACTAAACGAGGTGCTAAAAGACATCCTGGTCAGATCCCTGAACAACCTCAATTGTCTCTGGTTAAAAAAAAAAAAAGAGAGGCAGCAGCTCTGCTACAATCGACCAAAAGATGGCAGAGCTTTTGACTCTATTTGACCCTTCACACCTACGGAGGAAGCCCATTTCCAGTGTCTTAAGAATATTGATATTTCTGTCATGATTCATATCACTTGACCAAAGGTAAGGGTCAAAATGTAGCCACATATGTAAACAAGCGCTTTGCTTTTTAGCACAGATCAAATCTATATCCTCAATATTTCAACCCGCAAATGTCTATTTTTATAGTTAAACTCCTCCACTCCTGTTCCCCAACTGAGTTTGCCATTTCCGATTCTTCCTGTAAGTTTTGTGAATCGGTTCTGTTATCAATAAAGATCCCTGAAAGCCACAAGTTTAAGGTCAGAGGATAAAACAGATGCAAGGGTGCAAGAAAATGGATGGATGGATGGATGGATAAAACAGATCGAGATGCTTTTGCATTCACCGGTAACAGCCAGATTGAAATCGCAGTTATGTTCTTTTGACTCCCTTCTTAACTCTTATCATTCAAAGCTTGTTCCCGGCTACTTTGAAGACGCATCCTCAGACAGCCACTTAATTCCGCCTCTCCACACTTTTGAACTCAGCCAGGAGCAAGGGACGGGGGAAAGCATTTGAGTTTAAAGAAAAGAGAGCGTCAGACACACGATCATGGGGAAGGAGACAGATGGAAACAAAGGTTGAGCTTTCAAAGGGAGAGCAACAGAAGTTAAGATATTAAAAAAAAAGGCCATGGACGGATGGATGTTGATAGCACTAAATCACAGCACGCCTCTACACCCTCGCCGGGGTCTTTATTCAGCCTCGGCCAACGCTCAAGGACGTTGTTGACTTCCCAAACTCATTAACAGATGAAAAATTACTTAATTGAGAGCGAGACATGCAGGCATGCGCATTATTTTAAGTGAAAATTGTAATATTTCTTGAAGAATAAACACTAATGGCTCTCTTTGTTGGCATGTAAAATAGATAAGCAGAGGGTGAGCTGTGGCTTGTTTTTTTAAGTGGAGCTGAATCATTAACTATGAAAATGGGTTTGGGGCCAATTGAAAGAGGTGAGGTGGAGGTTGGGTGGTACATTAGATCTGGACACTAATGGACCCGCCTCATGGCGGACACACACTCATGCAGATTAATGAAAGCACATGAGTGAACAAACAAGCTTTTCGCACTTTTGCGGAGGTCAGCAGGACTTGAATGTCTGTTCTCACCGCTGGAGGATTGTTTTAGTCCGGTCCTGGGATTCGGTCTATGGGAGAAGGCCAGTCACTTGTGGCGCACACCCAGAGCCTTCTCATCGCCTCGGGCCTGGCCTGGGGAAGGAATGGATGGGTTATATGGTCACGACTGATGAACTAGCTGGAGATTTTTAGCCTGCAGCCAAAGGGAAAAAAAAAGACAGGAGGAAGGCAAGAGAGACAGAGTTAAAAAGTCAGGGTTGCTAATGGTAAAGCGTCCCATGGCTTACAAAGGAGCATGCAATGCCTTGGGCCAGAATAGTGGGAGACAAAGGAAGGCACAAAGATGGGCATAGAAGAAACCAGGTGAGCAGAAGATGGGGGGGAAAAAAGACACAAAAGGTAGAAACAGAAGAAAAATAGTCATTACCTACTTAAAACTTCCCCGAGTTTACTCTATGCAGCTCACCATAATGTCTCGGAGTCGCTTTGCTTTCCTAATTGATATGGCAATAGAAACAAGGTTGCAGAAACAAAGTTAGTTTTTTGTCACAAAGCAAAGGTCAAAGGCACCAGCTCACTTCACTGCAGAAGTACCTTGAAATGCAATACCCCTGAGAAGCTCTGGGGTGTGGCTGGAGCAGATTTGCAGTCAAGGAGACAAAGATGATGAAAAAGCAGTTCCTGTGTCCTTTGCTCCTTGACAGCTGTGATGATGTGAAAGCACTTAGAATTGTTGATTTTTTTTATGATAAGCAAGTGCAAATGAATACAGGTCAGCAGACTGCGCACTCAATCATCTGCTTACCTCACGGTGCTGTATCCCTCAAGGTTGCAAAATCTGCAACCTTCATATCCATGTTGCTAGCTCTAACATTTAGGGGACGTTCCTAAAAAGGTTTCGGCATAGTTTGTGTTTGCTAGGTCACTCATCTGCCCTCTTTCACCGTTTCAACACAAATAAACACAATCAAAATGTGTTCACACTTTTGTCTCGCAAAAACGTATTCACACTCCTTCAACTTTTTAATATTTTGTCATGTTACAAGCCTGTTTGAAACAGACTGACAGAAAGGAGCACATAACTGATGAGTGGTGGAAACCTAACACATCATCATGAATGCGGCGTCTCCAAAGTAAAATAAGATGGTGGCAGCATCATGCTATTCAGATGATTCTTCTTAGAAGAAGGAGGGAAGTTGCTCTTAGCTGATCCTAAATAGCAAGTATACCTCTGAAGATAAGAGACCATCATTGCTACACAACGTGGATGAACAAAGTATTGACTCAGGGGCTGAAACAACTGTATGTTGAACTTTTCAGATTTGATCAAGTACTTCCACTTCATAATTATGATTATTTTGTGTTGCTCCATAAGGGGTGGTGAGGAAGCCATTGTATTTATTGCTGTTGCTAAATAAAACTTGTCGATGTGAAACCTATTTGTCCCTAGGATCAAAAACCATAGAATTGTACATAATGTTAGCTCTATTTTTAGTACAAATAAAACATTTTGGATTGATTGAAAGAAAGCCCTTCTTGAAAAGAAAAAGTGTATTTCCTTTGAGTCCTCTCAGATCTATGGAAAAATTAGAAGTGAGACTTATAACAAATAACTAAAGCTTAATTTGCAACCTAATGGTGAAAAAAAGAGTCAGACCTGAATGACCTCAATGTGCTATTTTGTTGTGGAAATAGAATGCAGAAATAAAAACGATAGCTGTTAAAACTATCTTTTAATTAAAAATCTCAACTGATTTTGTTTTTTTGTTGTTGATTTTTTCATTTGTCTGTCTCATGTTTTATCTTTTTAGCTTGAGCCACCTGAAACATTTGAGTCAGACTTTGCAGATTCCCCATTGTGTCACATTAAATTTTACAAAATTCATCGAGATTTGTTGTAATGTGACACGTTGGGAAAAACTACTGATCCTGAAGTTCAATGATATGAATAATTTTGCATGGCTTATTCACCTGTATCTTGTATCTTGTAAATATTTTAACTCTCACTTAAAATACGTCTGCAGAAAAATTCTAAATGGCTGCATACCTACCAATAAACAGTCTGTATTTCGTATGGAGGACAAATCTTTAATTGAATAGCACTACTAGAAGTAGCACTGGTTGATCAGCAGAGGGCAGCAGCAAACTGTAGTTAATCTCAATCTACCTCACTTTGAGGCGAAGAGAGTTGTTGCATTAAATAGTATAGGAAATATAATATCTCCAGAAATAACTTTTTATTTATGCAAATATTTGCTTTAAGGAACTAGTATATTTTTTAAAAGTATCTAATTAACATGTTCATCATTTTAAGAGTTTATCATAAAGCTGTTTTTACAAAATGTCTATGATAACATCACACAAGCGTATAGCATGTTACTTATTATACATTCTTACATGTATTATATGCATGTTGTAAAACTTATAAATTTCTATAAAAGAACATTTGTTTTCGACAAACAACAGAAGAAGCATTACACTTACTTGCGCTCTTAAACTATACTTTCCTGTCTGGATTTGGAGCACAACCCCTTTTTCCGAGGCGCCCTGAATGTATCAGCGCTATCGCCACCATCACAGCCAGCGTCTCCCCACCAAGGTGTCCACTTTCGGCAGCTAGCTGTTGTTTTTAATCGAAACATTTTGATACTAACTTGTACTTGACGCCTCTGGACGCTTGCTGCCATGAAGGAGAGCAGGATTCTTGTGATTTTCTTGGTGCTTTCCGCCTCTCTTCTGTGCACAGCCGAGGCGGGCAGGGGCAGGAGCGGCAGCGGCAACCAGAACAGCTTCCGACGGGCAGCTAACGGGATCTACCAGACCCTGAGCAGCGTGTTCGGAGAGGACAACATCCGAGCCCTGTACAAGGTGAGCGGCGGACACTGGAGGGGAGCAGAGACTGGGGAGAATCATGAGCTGGCCAGCTGCTGGCAGTCCACACACGGTGAACAGGAAATAAGACAAAAGCGGGCTCGGCCTGGTCAAGTTATCATGGGTGCCATTTTGAAATATTAGTATTAATCCAATGATATTTCGTCTGTTGACGACCCCAGTCTTAACACCTCGTTATATATATATATATATATATATATGTGTGTGTGTGTGTGTGTCTCATTGCAGTTTTGTTTCAAGGTTGCAAGATGATTTCTAAACTGCGAGTTCATTCATTACATCGAAGGCCTTTAACGGTACCAGTCTTTGAACGCGTCCTCCATCATTTCATAGATAAGTCCTCGTGTGAAGGACATTCTCTGTGCTCTCATTGGTCCAGATGCACTTCCTGCGTTTTGAAAAGCTGTACGTTTCCTGCGTTTAGCCGCCAAAGCAAAGTGCCTGTTAGCTTCCTATCTTACGGTGGTCACGTGATAATGAACGCTATGGAAAAAACGTAATTATTTTACATTTGTGGACTTTAGCCTGTGTGGTTTTCTTACCACACGATAAACATTGCGGAAAGTTTCACGGTATCACAGCAGGGGCACAAAAATGCTAACAAAACATCCATAGCATGTGATATACTTGCTTTTATTCAAGATAGAAAAAATTGCTATGGATCCAGTCTACGGTATTTATTTTATTTTATTTTTATCCAGTCTACAGAGGGGAAAAAAACCCTGATAGCGAATGACGTCAAAATTCTATATTTAGAACAAAGCAGCGTCTGAATATTAATGAGGAAGTGTGACGTCAGTCGCGATCTGTGCGGGGTTTTTTCGTACTATAGACTTTATGACTGTAGACAGGTGTAACACGTCAATTCAGCAAATCAGGAAAAAGATAGACATCACGTGACACTTGTTCCGCAATACCACGTGGTGATTGTTCTGAATGTCTTCACAAGGTTAGTTTTTGGGCAGTAAGATTATATTTATGAAGACTGTTGGAGATTTTTTTAAAAAAAGTGCAAAAAGACAATTTGGTTAAAGTTAATTTAATATAGCATGGTGAATCATTTTAAAGAACATTGCTAGTAAAGAGTTTGGTATATTGTCTTGAAAGTGTTAAACCCATCCCCATCAGTACCACTTAAAACATTTTTTTGATTTAAATTATTTCAGGGCATGAATATTCTCCAGACAAGGCAGGCTATAAAACTCATAGAAATATAACTTGTTGAATGCATTTGCTGCATCCAACAAGAGTTCAGGACTCTACGCCACTCTAACCTTCTTCTCATTGAAAGCGTTTTGCACCATAGGAACAGTTGTAACATAACATTTTTGTAATTTTCAAATTATTACTTTGAAAAGCCTTGTGTTCCTGTGTGGCAGCCTGCTGGCTGATGCCTTTCTTTTTGCATATGTCAATTTTACAGTGCATCACAATAAAAGCGCTGTTTCTGGTGCTTCCTTTATACTAGGCAAATGAAGAAGCAAAAAAAAAAGGTTTTAATAGCAATGTAACTATCAATCAGTCAGAGGCTACAATTTGTCAAGTATTCATTTTCAAGACACTAAAAAATGTGAACATATGTCCAAAAAACTTGTTTGTGTTTTCAGTTGGACTATTTTTAGAAGCAGTTGAGACCCAAATGGAAGAAAAACAATTTTAGCATAGTAGGTCTCCTGTAAACACTGAGTCTAAGATACGGGTGTATTGAGTCTGAAGAGGTTACCTGGTTAATACTGGCTTTATTTTTTTATAAAAGTCTAACTTTAAATTGTTGACTCAGTTGAAGCTTTTCAAACAGAGACTGGCTGTCTTTGAAGCCTTAACCTTCACCGTCTCTTCTTTCTGCTCAGTTTTTCTCCAAAGCAACAGAGCGATTCGTCCATGGAGTGGACTCTTTTATGGATACCATATGGAAGATCTGGTCGGATCTGCTTGATGTGATGGGAATTGATTGTAAGTCATGAACTTGCAGTGTTTTTTTTTTTTTCTTTATTTGACACAACAAAAAAATGTAGATAATTTATTTCCTGTCTCTCTGTTTTGCGAAGCGTCAAACCTCAGCCACTACTTCAGCCTCACGTCTCTAAGCAACTCCCCAGCACGCGCCTTGCTCCTGCTCGCTGCCGTACTGCTGGCCTACTGGTTCCTATCCATGTTCCTGGGGGGAATGTTTTATCTGCTGCACGCCGTTTTTGGACGCTTCTTCTGGCTGGCGAGGGTCGTGCTTTTCGCCCTGTCCTGCCTCTACATCCTGCAGAAGTTCGAGGGCGACCCGGAGCGAGCCGTGCTGCCTCTGTGCTTCATCATGGCCGTGTACTTCATGACGGGGCCCGTCGGAGCGTACTGGCGCCGAGGAGGCGGGGCGGGAACGCTGGAGGAGAAGATCGACCACCTGGACACTCAGATCAGGCTGCTCAACATCAGGCTGAGCCGCGTCATAGACAGCCTGGAGCACAGCGGGGAGCAGTAAGACCCCGCAGCAAGGAGAAGGGTCAGGCTTGACCACAAGTATTTAACTCGCTTTCCTGATCACATCTGCAGGAAAACAACCACCAGGTATTTACAGCTCAACTGTCAGGTGGGGTAAACTAAGATCCCCACCTGACAAGCCTTTAAAACGCAGGGTTTTAAAGGCTTGAGTCGATTATTGGAACATAAATGTCAAATTTCTCTAAGATCACGTCAACCAGACCAAACATTTTTTTGCTTGATTATGGTAAACAGAAAAAAATTGGGACCTTTTTTGTACCTGTGTAAAGACGTTTAACTGTGAGCTCTCTTTCTCTTTTACACATCTTAGCAACTAATAACAAGCTGTCAAATGATAGATTTATTTTTCTTTTGTTGAAGTACATTGAGGGCTCATGCTAAGAAAATAAACATTTTATATTTAGATTTTTGCCCTTTTGAAACCCCTTGAAATCTGTTTGAAACTGCTGTAAAAGAAAAGAAATCATGTGAGCACGAATGCCTGACTCGAATTGAGATGTTGTTATTTCTGATATGTAAAGATGTTGTATAGTTGTCCACAGTGAGATTTATTTATTTCATCCAATCATAATGACATTTCTTCTGATTAATGACCATCTTGTGGCGAATGTGACGTCCAGACCTTTTTTGTGTGTGTGTGTGTGTGTGTGTGTGTGTGTGTGTGTGTGTGTGTGTGTGTGTGTGTGTGTGTGTGTGTGTGTGTTTGGGTACATGAGTCAATGCCGCAGTGACCTGCTCCAGTGTGTGTTTGTGGTCAAACATGGGAATTGGAAAAACACTGCATCTAAAGTCACATTCTGATGTGGAAACCATACAGAGAGCCAGCAATATCTCAGGGACTCACTCAACACATAATGAAATATGAGTTCTATTATAAGTAACGTTTTTGTCGCTTGAAATCTGTGTGTGTTGTGAAGTTTAATTTATGCATACCGTCCACAGAAATCCTACTTTTTATGTTGTACTTGTTGTGACTCAAATCGGGTCATGTTTTTATCATATCCATGCTCTAATACTTTTGAGTCACAGGATACTGGCTAATTGGTCTTAGAAAAATCGCCTTTTTCAGAACACAGTTTTTGTTGTATGTCGTAAAAAAAAACTGAAGGATAAAGGGCCCTGCACAAGTCTGGATAGTTGGAAACTTTCAATGGGAATCATTAGGAATTTTTTTGGGAAGTAACTATTAACAGTAATATTTAAAAATGTTAAATGTTGGCACTTACCAGGGATTTCAAATAGGGGGTTATTTTAGCATAATTTTGAGTACTTTTAACTGTATCTATGCAGTTCCTCCATCACATGCACAGGGGGTTGCTGGAAATCCAATCGTCTCCCATTCGTTCCCCAAATTCCGAATTAAAGTTTTGAAATTACTCCAAAGTGAAAATTGCTGAAACAATTCTGTAAATCCTGTTTTCAACTTGGTTGACCAAGTTCAACCTAGTGAATATTGCTCATACTTGAGTAATACACTATTACTCAACTATCTATTACTTACTTAAGTAATAGATAGTTGAGTAAGTATCTTTTACTCAACAGATACGTTTATCACTTCAATCACCTTAAAAGAAAGTGCATTTGATCTCATTTTGTGGCTTTTAAAAGTTGCCAATCCATCCATATTTTCTGTACAATGGGTTAGATTTTAGTGAGTTTTGTCTTATTGGCCATTTCCCTGGAGACATTTCTTTACACCTATGTTTTATAGCTTTGGAGGAATCATTCAAACATTGTGATGGTTTAAGACCCATAATGCAAGGCAGCAAACATCCCCAGCTGAAGGAAAATAAATTAAGTTTTATTTATGAAATTAAAATCAAAAGGTTTTTGCTACTTTAATCACTAGCTACTCCTTCCGTGACATGGGAGCCATTTTAATGGAGCTCGGTTTGAAAGCAGGGATTTTGTTAGTTTGCTTAAATCAGTCAGCAGTTACAGTAGTGAAGGTAATAAGCTGACCTAGATGCTCAAGCAATGGACTTGCAAAACATAAATTGTTCTATTCAACCTTATTAGATTTTTATACATTTAGTTTTAGTTCTAAATCATCATGGACTTTAAAGTCTTAAGTTTGAAGTGCCTTACAAAAGTAATGATACCCCTTGAACTTCTCTACATATAGTTGCAATCTTGTGAAACAAAGTTCTGCGTAATTGTGAAGTGGAATTGGAAAGAATGAAATTCAATGGGCTTTTTGTTTTGTTTTTTACAAATAAAAATCTAATTTAAATCGAACCCTCCGAGCCTCTACACAGCATGTAGAAGCTTATTTGGCTGAAGGTATGATAGATCTCTAACAGATTTGAAATTTGTCATCATTTTCAAAACTAGCTTAAGTTCAGCCAGATTGGATGGGAGAACTTTCAAGTTTTGCCACAGATTTTTAAATTTAGGTCTGAGCTCTGATTGGGTTATTCTCAAACATGAATTTGCTTTGATCTGAACTGTTTCGTTGCAGCTTCGGCTGTATGTTTAATGTTATCATCGTGCTGAAAGGTGAACATTTTCCTCCAGCTTCTCTATCCACTATGAAGAAATGCATCTCTACAGCGTGATGCATCACCATCATGTTTGTAGTTGAAATGGGGCAAAGTATGAATAAGTTCAACAGGGGTGAATATTTTTGTAGGCACCTGCAGAAGAACCTGTATAAGTCACCATTCCTCTTCCCAGTTGCAATTTAGTGCAAGTCTACTTGCCCCTTAGATGATGAGGTAATGTTAAAAATGTCACTTTGCTCTGTATTCTTGATTGGGTGATTTTCTTCTTAGAAGGTTTGATAGTGCTGCACAATTTTTTAAAAACCATAAGATAATGTGATGTGGGATAGACCCACATTTTCCTCTCTGCATTTTACTGTCATTGATATGATTCCAGGTCCCTCTGTTGACTTTAGCATCTCAGGCAGAGAGACTCCACCTGAGTCTCTGTGTTTATTATTGCCATGCATGAAGTCAGGAAACTCGTAATATAGCAACCTAGAAATATCGCAACCCAAAGAGTCCTTTATATTCCCTAATTAAAAGTCTTAACATTTTGTGGCACCACTGGCATTTATTCAGAAGTAGTTTAAAAGCATGTTGTCTCAGAACCTATACCCCTAACATAGGCTAGTAGTTTGGTAATTTGTTTTTCATAAATACGTTTTTGGTTGGATGTTTTTTGTTTTGTTTTGTTTGTTTTTTTTGCTTAAACGTGGTGTTCACTGCTGGCAAGCAATCATTTAAATCCAAATTTTAGATTTTTCTTGTTTTGCCAAAACATTCCCAGCCTGTTTGCTACACTAAAAAAACAACCAAGTGATTGAACTGTTCATTGTCATGTGAGATTTTGTTGCATGCCGCCTTTATGCAGATTTCATTTTTGCTTCCTGCGTCAAGATTTTAACGAATGTCATGAGATCAGCCAGAAATCGATTGTTTTGGGGTTATGTTACTGTATAATGCAGCTTGTGTTTCTGCACTATTTATTTACACTGGAGACTGGGATTTATTGACCAAATGATAATTCTTGGTTTAAAAAAAAAAGACTGGATACAATCTCATTCGATAATCACTGTAGTGTCCCTGAAATGGAGGACTATGGGAATCAGACACTTCTTTTCTCTTTAGGCAGCTGACTGGAGATATTGGCTTATTATCTATTGTTGGCCTACACATTAATCTGTATTTACATTTATATTTCTGAAGAAACTGAGCTAAATGTGTGCTTTATCAAGGTACTTGGTGACTGATAACTATTGTTGACTGGTGTTACCCAAATATACTGTGGAGAATTGCAATAATCTGTTTAAATTCACACCTAAACCTGTATATTACTATTACAGCTGGGTGAGGATTTGAAGCTTTTTCACATCTTTAAAAAAACACTTGAGAGCTTGTAAGGTATTGTGTGGAACATCATGCCACTAATTATAAATGTTATCATGAGCCACTTACTGTAGATGCTGGTTGAAACCAAACAAATTCCAGTGTTGGCGTCTGTCAGCATTAAATTCATTACTTCACCCAGATGTTTATTCTCTTGTTTAGACTGTATAATGAATGGCTTTTAAGTCCATTAAATTGCTGTAACCCAACTGTGTCTATTATTTCAAATGGACTTTATATCTTGTGCCAATTTTTATTACTGTAAGGAAATTTGATCTTAGGCTTTTTATTATTTACATTTTTTTATGTTTTGTTTTATCTTTATCATGTTAAGTCTTCTGTACTTGACTCCTGATTTCTTTTTTGTGTTTGGGTGTGACTTTATGAACAACTTTGTGGAAAAATAGCTTTTTGAGCAAAGATGAAGTTCGGATTTGAATAAACACACGTATAACTGAAAACTAATGTTTTGATTTATTACTGTTTTCAAGAAAGTGAGATATTCCTGTTTTCTGTGATGTATGTTCTGTCAATACCTTTTAAACAGTCTGAAGCTTGCCCTCTACTGTCATCCTGCAATGTCTGATTTTACGTCTGCCTTCCATTTTGTATTTTCTTTTAATTGGGACAAATATGCTGCAGGTCCATCTCTGTAAGAGACTAAGCTGCCAACAATATTGCTAAAATCTCTGGCTGTTCCTAGACACCTGTATCCATGTATACTGATGAAACGTTGAGTGGAAGGGAAAAGTGTGGTACAAAAAGTTACAACAAGCCACAGCTTTGAAAGAATTACAAACCAAAACATGTTCTATAGTTCTGGGAAAGAGTCAGAAGCTCAGGCCCACAGCTGGAGTCAGGGCTTTGAATCCACCTCACAGATTTACCTCAGATATGTGCTGCAACTGTTTGATTTCTGGCATAAAACCTTTTCTGAACCAGAGACTACATAAAAAGTATTTCATGTAGGCTAAGGAGAAAAATGAAAATAAATGTTCTATTTCATATATAGAGACCTTCCAGTAAACCTCAGCAGAACCACAGGCTGACTGTGTCCGTGCCATGCTGCATTGATGCAGTCACTTATGCAGAGGCCTGACCAAGTACTGAGTTGACTGTGATATTCTGAAGAACATTTCTGAAATTTCAGTAATGTAATTTCAGTATTTCAGTACCTAGGTTCACAAAGCAAAATATATATATATATACAGATTAATTCTACACAGACAACATTCTAACCTTCATTTTGGTGATTTTCTGCATACACTAATGAAAACATGTTCAGAAAGCATATCTTAATTCATTGAAAACTACTGTACAGGAAATTATTTTCAGTACTTTGACATTTCTGTATCAAAAATCTTCTGTTTCATGGGATACATTCAACTTTTCTGAGAAACTGAAAGTTGGGTCTTGATTGGATTTAACCAAATTAAAATAAAACACTTGAAAAATATAACTGTATCGAACTTGTATGTGTTGAATTACTTAAGTCAATTTAGCTGTTTACGAAATTCTAATGTATTGAGATGCTCCTACACAGTTATATCAAAGGTGGTTTTAAGATATTACATTTTTCTGACACTAGGTGGCGCAAATAATGTGTTGGTGCCACAAAATTGATATTTGTGTTGAAGAAAATGTGGTTATTGTGACTGACATTACATGAAGCCAAGGACTCAACAAAAGTGAAACCAAAAATCAAAATAACTAGATTGCTACACGTTTCTAGCAGGTGTCTACAGAATATTTATTGAAAAATTGTTGTAATAAAAGTAAAATTACAATGGCAAAAAAAAAGTTGACATGAAATACATTTTACAAATAAATATCTTGATAAGTGGATTTTTTGTTTACCAGCTGGTATCAAACAAAATTAGTGAGTGATTTAAGAATTAGTACAAACAAAATCAATGTGATGCTTAAACTGGCAAGTGAGCAAACTTAACATAAAAATCAGTAAATTCTGATACGGTTTGGTTCTAACATGTGTTCCCTAAATCCCTGAGAAATAATTAGAAGTCGGAAGCTTCTCTGATTGACGCGGCTTTAGACAAAACCATGCAAAGTTTTCTTGCTGCTTCCTCAGTTTCTCCACCTGGTTATGTTGGTGCAACAAGTTTGTTTCACCTGTTTAAGATGGCATTAGTAGGAGGATTAGGCGTACAGTTCAAACATGTGAGCCGTTTAAATTAATGTACTGCATGCCTGGACTAATAGGCTTTAGATTTCTAATAACGAACACATGAAGCAAGAATCTGAAAGACTGTACATCTTCATTTTTATACTTGCACACTTTCCCTTCATGTTCAGTTGATCAAAAAAAATCAGTTACTGGTATTTTGCATAGTTGCTTAAAAATTAAATTGTTATAACTAACAATACAAAATATCAACTATGCGCATCTTAAAGTAAAAATATAAGAATCTGTATCAGCAGGAAACCTTTTCTATACAAGAACAAAATAAGTTCATATAAGCTGGCATTTTTAATATTCTCTAGTTCTGACATTTAGACACAAAAAAATAATACAAACATAAAAGTATTTTTCTAAAACTGAAATGACTAACTTTAACAAAACTTTGTTGTGCCACCTTATAAAGTAAAATCCCAATAAAACACACTACGATTTGAAGTTGTAAAGTGGCAACTTTACAACTACTAGTTGTTGTAAAGTAGTCGATCATAAGGGGGTCTGATCATTTTTGCACTGCACTGTGGATTTAAACTACAGACTTCACACATCACTTGCTCACCTTTCCCATCCATCGCTCTTCTGGCATTTTCTTGGTACGGCAGGTTGGTAAAGCAAAAATGCCGGTAAAATCATTAAATGATGACAGAAAAAAGGTTTTTAAAAAGGAAGTATGTTGTTACTGCTCACTGAATGCCTTGATGTCCGTATAAGTCCCACTATATGCTTTGGTACTGTCAGAATCTTGCCACAACTCTCATATTCAGACTTCCAGCACCACCGGAACCAGCACCAGAACCCAGCACCTGAAGGGACCCCTGGTCCAGGTGGATATGTTGGAGACCGGCGTTGAAGCTTGCACACAGCAAACTGTTGGTATCGGTGGGAGCCAGAGAAACCAGAGGACCAGCACCATCCAGGGACAATGTCCCTAAACATACTGAAATCAGCAGAAAGTAGAGTGTTATAGGTGTCAGAAACTGACACTATACTCTTCAGGAAGGGTTTTTCTTTACCCAGGAGCTGGGGTCCTACCTGCTGTATTCTGATCCCAGATTTTGACCGAACAGTCGTGGGAGGATGTTGCTATTTGAGCCGAGCCACCAGAAAACACAGGTAGAAAAGTGCAGCAGGCTGTGGTCTGCAGGTGACCTCTGTACTCCACAACTTTACAGCCAGGCTGACGCAGGTCCCAGAGCTGACAACACACAAAACACCTCACTTTCCTCACAACAGGCAACAGTTTCAGGAATATAGCACAACAACAAAGAACATCTGAAACATCTCACCACACATGGGATAAAATCATCATCCTAAGCCATATGGATTGTTTCTAACTCATATCTAATCCATCAAATCTAGAAAGTGCCTCTTTTGATCTCACTGTGGCTTCACAACCCTGGCCTCCAAAGCCGTTGCTGCTGGACACCAAGTAGTTCCCGTTTGGAGAGACATCACAATGAGTCTGAATATACTGCTTAGCTGGAAAGGTGTTGGTCACCTGCCACGAACGGCTATCCCACACCCTACAAGCAAAACATGTGGAAAGACAAGCAAACACAGTTTTTAGTGAATGTACAGTAAATATTTAGACCAAGGCTAAAACGGTTGTTTGACTTTGTAATATAACTGACTGCATTTTTGGCAGGGGCTGTAGATGAATTTCACTAAATTTGAACCAGTCATCTAAAAAGATGCATCCCAACAAACAGAGCTTTGCTGTACCTTATAGTTTTATCCTCTGAGGTCTGGACTACAGAAAAGCTAGCTGGCACCCAACATACATGAGTCACCTGGAAACAAATAAATATGTAGAAAAGCTGAAACCTTATAGAAATCAAAATATAAATATATGGTATAAATTAGTTGAACGTAGATCATATTTGCAATTAGGTGCATCACTAGCTACAAAAGCACGAATTAATGCTCTGACCAGGTTTCTCGAGATGTTATGTCTGTGTTCACACTTTGCAGATTCTATATCCCACAGGCACATCCAGTTGTCCCGAGAGCCAGTGCAAAGCTTTCTTCCATCTACAAAGAATTTAAAATACCAGCATCAGATATGCAGTACACTTTATTAGCCCCAGAACTAAGTTTAGATAACCAAGTTAGGCAGAGAATATATAATGCTATTTTTTTTCTGCAAATAATACAGAAAAACACAAAAACTACTTAGTATACACTTGTTCTTATTTTTACTCTATGTATATGATCAGCTTGTAATTTCCAATCCAATCTTTGCAGGTTAGAGAAATATTATCCTCACCGCTAAAATCTAAAATTTGCCTTTTATGTCATATATTTAATTCGATTTAACAAATGCTACCAGAAGTACAGAAATTCGTAACCTAAGTTGCAGTTTCCTCAAAACAACAGCAGAGGGAATAATTAATATTTGCCATTTCATTTAAAATTGGTGGCATCAGTTGAAATAATGCTCCTATGATTATGCATTCCTATAATAAATTACTGTTTTGACCAAAAGAAAAATGCAAACTGATAACTTGCTGTTAACATTAATACAAAAGTTAAATATTGTTTAATGACGGAGGAAACTGAGTGTGTTCTTAAAGTTTGTACCTGGGCTGACAGCGATTCCATTGACAACCAGCTCATGTCCACAAAACTCCTGAATGGGTTCGTCTCCCTGGTTCAGGTCCCACATGAGGACGGTCTTGTCCCGCGAGGCACTAAAGATCCATGTACTGCCGGGATAACAAAGCACCTGGGGAGAAATATGAAGACCGTCGATCAGTGTGTGAAAATTTTAACAGCTATTAATTGCATTAAAGCTTCTCCCTTCCCACTGACTTTACCTTGGTAACCTCTCTGTTGTGACCCTGGAAGGACTGACACATCTGGCCTTGTTTCCAGTCGTACACCACAACGGCCTACGGGAGAGGAGGCAGGCATTTCACGCTTATTAGCTCCAGGTATTATCGAAGCATTACACAACAACATTTGTAACTCCCACACTCGGTACTGCCACTTATATTTTTGATCAATGCTGTAAAACCAAGACAATAAAGATCTGTTGCTCTACCTGGTCACTGCCACCAGAAACACACAGGTCTGGGCTGAGACTGGTTACAGTGTTGATGGATCCATAGTGGGCAGGTTCATACTGTAACACCTGACTGTCAAAGGTGTTCTCAGCCTTCTCCCCTTGAGGTGATCTGCACAAAATATGTACGTATGTAAGTATGATTATTCTTTTGGGGGGGATTTCTGGTTAGATGCTGGAAAAATGTGTGATTTTAGCCATTACTATAGTTTACCAAGAATATTTCAAAATTAAGGTAATCTCAAAACAGCATCATACAGTTCACGAACCTATTCAAACCTCTCGAGTTCATGTCTGATGATTTGGTTGTTTAAAATTTCGTTTTAGGAAAGTAATGTAATGAATATTAAAAAAATAATTTGTTTTAAATGCCAGACACTTCGTACTGTCTGGTTCTGTAGCGGTGAAGTTACCGCAGGTTTTTAGGTCAACACTACAGCTAGTTCAGAGCGCTGCTGCTGCTGACGTTCCCAAAATACATTAAAGATCTCTTGTCTTCTGCCCTGCACCCCACATGGAAAAGCAGCATTCAGCTGCCATGCACCACAAATCTGGACCAAACTTCCAGAAAACTGCAAAGATGCTGAAAAACTGAGCTCTTTTAAATTAAGGCTAAAAGCCCACATGCTAAGAGTTGCCTTTGATTAGTAATAAGTGGAACATGGAGCAACATATTGATGGTGGCATTTGACAAAGTGTAATGCTTATTGCTTGTTTTACAAATGGTAACTATATTATGTCTTTATGGTGTAAAGCAATTTGAACTGCCTTGTTGCTATACAAATAACCATGATTTGACTGCACACCATGCCATGTTTCTGGCAGATGGCTCACACACCGATGCAAAAACACCATCTGATAGAGTTCATGCAGATGATGTAAACATTTTAAAATGAATTCTACTCCTTAATAAGACTGCTAGAAATACGTCCCTAAAGATCCCATTTAATTTGTCTCTGTTCAGTTAGTTGTTGTGTTTGTAAATAATGCAAGTTTATCCTCTGAGCTTAGGAGCTTTTGTTTTGCCTAAATGATTGAGTGGATTAAAATGTGGAAAACCTCGGGTTCTATTGAGGCAAAACCTAGAGAGACTAGCAGCTCTGGGATCTCATAGATCAAAAAAAGTGATACTCTAGAGTTTTCAGTAGAAAGACAAAAACAGAGGCTTGCGTCCCTGTAGATCTGCGCTCCTTCAGCTGACAGATTGGAAACTGATTAGGTCAACTACTACTGTTTTTAGATAGGATAAGTGTTTCCATTTTTTGCATAGATCAGATTTGTGATTATTGACTACTACAATAACACCGAGAAAACACACCAGAGTTCCCAGTACAACAGTATTTACACCAACATATACCAACAAAAATGAATGACATGACCTATTTTTGTATTTAAAAGAATAAAGCAGCAATTGTTCTCACTGCTTCTAAAAACATATATATTACCAATAGCTATGATAATGTTACATAACATGTGTTTAATATTTTGATTTTGATAAACAAAAGCTTTGAATAAACACCTTGTAAAACTAGCTGTAATGCTTATTACACATTATATTCATTTTTGTCCAACTCTAAAAACTATTAACTAATTAGTCTGTCTATCTGCTCAGCTACCTTAGCAGGTATGTCAGCCTTAGTCATAACAGGGTTATTTTAACAAAACTGATAGGTTGCCCCCATTTAGTTACAACACTATGACTGTCCTTGTTTTTTTACCTCTTGCACTTTCTCTGAAAAGGCATTATATGGATACTACACTGCAGGAACAGGACGATGGGAAAATATGTGGTCTTCAAACCAAAAACCTGGGCATACCTTGAGACTGGTAAGCCACCCAGGCCTACTAAGGAGCAAGGAAACTTTCTTGTAATAATAGTTTGAAGAACTACATAAAACAAGAAGGATCAGACTGTAAACAGTCCAACATAACCCACCTGTACAGCTCAGACCTCTTGCGAAACTTGCTCTGCAGCTTCCCCATGTTTGCTCAGAAACCTGCAGCCACACTGAATTACAAAGACAGAAAATCCAACTGAGGTAAATAATAATAATAATAATAATAATAATAATAATAATAATAATAATAATAATAATAATAATAATCACACAATAATTCCATTAGTTGAACGATAACTTGACTTCAAAATGTAAATTATGATATCATTAGTTTTTTTTGTTTTTGATTTTTTTTTTTTTTTTGCTTTTTTGTCAGGCTTTCCTACATCAATGTAGCAAAATGGAGCCCAATTAATAGGTGTGATTAAACCCTGCAGATACATCAAACACTTGCAAAACATGCACTCATGAATGCATGGTCATTATATCACTGCCACTGCAAACCCTGTGAGAGATTAACCCAACACACACCACTTTCCCACGCACGGCTAAGCTCCACCCTCATTATCCCCACGAATTTCTCCAACAAGCGGCAGGAAGGAGAGAGCTGCAATCCTATTAGCGCCACATCATTACCGCCACAAGGAATTAGTCAGTCGAAAACACCTCGCTATGAACTGTGCCGGCGGTCATTATGCAACATCTCCCGCGGGAATTTAACTGAAGTTATTTGAAATAACAGTAATGTTAAAAGTTCTTGTTGTCGAACCCAGTTCTGACCCACTTACCTGTCACCAGGAGGTGTGGTCACTGGGGTGATGCTGAGGCTAACTAATCCTTATCGTCCATGCTAAGACAGATCAGCAGAGCGGCGCGGCTAAAACGTAAAGTTGGAGGTATTAAAAGTTGATAAAGTCGTTGTTGGGACGACAGCGACGCTTCCCCGACAAATGGCCATGATAGTTTGACGTTCTAACTGCATAAAACGCCGCACTGACGCGACCCTTGAACTACTACACATCCATCGTTTCCTCCGTGGAGACGGCAGCTAGACGACGCTTTCCCGTATCCAGGGGAAGCCGGAGTCACGTGACACGTGGAAGCGAACAAGCGGAAGTAGTAACTGCTCACAAAATAAAAGTGTGGGGTAAAAACAAAGTAATTATTTTATATCAGCGGCTTACAACTACATATTTCAATGAAACAAGTTGATACAAGGTAATGTTTTTTTATGCCAAAAATAGTATGCTAAAACTTTTAGGAAACAGACTGCACTGAACTATTGTGTGCTGTGAAGGCTCATTTTTAACTAATAAAACTTAAAAGGTGTAGCATTAATTCATGACCCACATGCTTCTGTTTCTCTTTCTTAACGATAATATTAATGGTGCCTTCTCAGATGTAATTCATCTTCATCTCATTCTGAATGGTGTCATTTTAACTATGGCTTCATAATAAGCCAGATGGCCAGTTCCTCTTTAGCCTGAGAGATGTGGCAGGTATAATTTGCAAAAAAGAATTTGAAATCTTCATGTTTTAGGCTATTTGTCATTTTGTGAGTTAATGTCTATTTTTTTGTTTGCTGTGCTTAGTACTGTGTTGCTAAGCACAGTAATTAGCATATTTTGCTCTTTTTCCAATTTGAAACTGGGACACAGTTAAGTTGGCTTAAAATCTTTTTTCCACATTCATGTCCTGACTTTTGGGATAAATGAATGATACAAGCACCTCTTCCTCCTGGTTTGCTGTTGTCTTCTTCAGTGAACTTGAACTTATTCACTGTTCTCCTTTGAATTCAATCTTGTTTAAGACAAAGATTAGTCTGAGTTTGCAGAACTCTTTTAGTGTTTGCTGATGGCTTAATAAGCACTACATCACATTTAATTAGCTTTGTATTTTTTTGCAAGTTGATATCAGTTCTTTAGTACAAATAAAAATATGATGAAATAAGATAAAAACTTTATTGTCCATAGAAATGGAAATTTGGTTTACATAATTTGTCAGATTATAAGGTGGCCCAAGTGCCATTAAAGGTAGGCTACAAAACGTTTAGCATAGTGTAAATCATGAATTTGTATTGTGAGGATCTACTGCTAATCTTAAACAGACCCACGGTGATAGACTACAAACCAGTGACTGCTCCACTGGCTGTGGAGCTGAATGAAGACTGCGGCATCTCAACAAAAATAGAACATAATGACCTTCACAGCTTACTGCAGAGCTACATGGTCGAATACTGGTGCAACTATTATTGTTTCCACTGTAGAGATAGTTAATGGTTAACCTCTACCAGGCCATTACCAAGTAATCCCTAAAAATAAAAAAATCTGTTCTAACCACTAAGCAAAATGCAGTTTTCTTCTTCAAGCATTTAGTCTATCGATGTTCTGCAAGGCTTTATGCAGGCTATCTTTACTTTTTTTTTCCTGATGCTGATATTCTTCCATTTGAACAGACATTAAGTTCAGTTTCTGTCTTCTCCTTAAGCCATCTTAATAGTAATACTTTTCATCATAAGCACATAAACCGTTTGATTAAACCTCAACTTGTTTGTATATAGAATATGTACAACACTCATTGTAAGGTAAATACATTGTAAAATACCTTAAAATGAGCATATTTGAGTAATTTGATAGTTCTGAGACAGTTTACAAAAAAACACATTTTATGTTTACAAAAATGAAAATGTTTTATTTTGGATTCCAAAAGAAACTGGCATCACAAAGGAATATATGCAAGCATATTAATGAAGAGTTAAGTGGAAGGACAAAGTTTAATAGAAAAAAAATTAAACCAACAGAGATAACATCAGCCTTGAGAGGTTAATCAAAACCCATTTAAATTAGGAAGTCATTCATAAGGTTTTTGAATCTTTTCTGATTCAAAAACCTTATATTTTATTTGGAAATTAAAGTCTTGGAATGTGGAGAAAAGAGGGACAGATTCCAGTGTTGGTCCAGTGTGTTCATTAAAATCCAAAGTCAGCACCACCATCTAAGAAATTTTACACTTCATGTTTCCATCTGCCCCTGCCCCCAAAATACATAAACCAATTTAATGTTCTTGGGTGCAAAGCTCCATATTGTTCCAAATAAACGATTGCTATAACTTCATTATTTTCAAATACTTGAGTATTGTTTATTTTAATAAAAATCTTAAAATATTATTGCAACTCACCTCATATGGGCTTCTAACGCATATAGAAAACAATGTTTGCAAAACATGCATTCATTAAAAAATAAATAACAAATACAAATCTTTGGGGCACCCCAAAAATTGGCCCTGGGCTACTGCCCTTGTAAGCCCCTTCTAAAGTCTAGCACAGTACATGAACACACTTGTTATAAAAATAAAAAATAAAAAAGCAAGATACACTTGATATGCCACTCTGTGAAAAGAACACACACATTTTTGGGCCGAATAAGCTAAATAAATAAAATTAATAATCACCTTATTTAGACATGTATTTTCACTTGTTGGGAATCACCTTTAAGCAAAACTCTGGAAAATTATTTTCCGTTTTGTGTTAGTATGGTTTAGATTACTAACGTTCCCCCCCCCGGCCCCCCTAGCACCCCCAGCAAGCCCCTTACAAAACATTCCAGAAACGGCCCTGGAAACAGGCTTCAAACGTGCGGATTCGCCTGCTTCCCCTGTTCTACAGGCTGGACGGTATTCATGCATGGTGGCGTTCGCTTGACGGCGACACCGACACTCCCCCTTCCCCTGGCCGACAGGAGCCAGACGCAGCCCACGGAGGAGTGGATGTCTTCTGTGATAAAAACACATGAAGAGAATTGAGGAAACGAAGATTGGTCGGGGGCAAAGCCAGCGACACGGCGTCCTGTTCCCCTCGCCTCTTCCCCGGTGCGGAGCCGCGGAGCCTTGCGCCGCTTTTTTGGGCGGGGAGGTCAGACTCGGGGATAATTTCGCCGCGACTAGCGAGAGCTTCGTGCGAAATGCCGTTTTCTGTGCGGTTTCCTTGGTGTACCGAGCCGACACGGAGATATAACCGTACCGTATCCCAGCCTAGCGGATCGGAGTGAAAGTCCGCCATATTCCGCCTTACCACGCCCGGGAGTGGAGCCATTGGAAAAACAAACGGACAACCTCGCTCATGTGTTTCTCTCGCCAACGCAGACCGCGAGTTGGAGCACAAACAAGGTATTTCAGAGATTTAAAACACCATCAGCGTTGAGGACTTTGGAAGGAGCCTGAGCGGAGTACGGATGACAATCCCTATCCGGATCGGTGTGTTTTAAAAAGATCTGTTGATCAGACAGAGACACAGGAGATCAGATTATACCCATCGACCGAGCCCAAAAAAAAAACCTCAACCGAACCCGCTTTCTACTCTGAAGCTGTCAGCAGGCCCAGAAAGCGAACCGAAACACGGGGAGGAGGGTGGGAGGAGGTGGGGGACTCAATAATTCCTCTCAAATATCTTATTTTCCGTCTCTACTCCAGCCTGAACACGCAGACCCGTCACGGCAGCGGTTCGTCACCCACAGCCGGCCTGTATGAGGACGTTATCTGACATTCACAGGCCTCTGGTTTCCCCTCCGCGACAAATGTGAAATCTGAATGACTGAGGTGAGGGGGGGGCGGGAAAACAAGCGGAGTTATAGTGCGTGTTTGAAAAAGGAAAAGGACCGAGAATGACGCTGGAATCCATAATGGCGTGTTGCCTCAGCGAGGAGGCGAAGGAAGCCCGGCGGATCAACGACGAGATCGAAAGGCAGCTCCGCCGGGATAAGAGGGACGCACGCCGGGAGCTGAAGCTGTTGCTTCTCGGTAAGCTTGGCTGGGGGGGGCAGTGCGGGGCGAAGCGGGACGTGGAGCCCCGCATTCCTCCCTCTTCAGAAATGCCTCTGTGGGGAGGAGGCGGCGGTCTGGTGCTGGGGCTTCACACCTGGGTTGAAGTCGGAGGGGAGAAGTGGTTGAAGTGACTCTCCCCGTTTTAGGAGTCTAGTGCAGAGATTGGCAGCAGGGCAGAAGGCCTAAGGTGGCTTCCTGTGTTTAAAACCACCTGATTTGAATAACTGTGACCTGTTCGTGTCGAGGAAACAAAACCACTCGCCGCCTATTAAGACGGGAACCGACACGTAAAGCCCAGCCGGCCCAAGGCAAACACGAACTCAGTGGCTGATTTTGTCACTCAAGTCAAGTTTTGTAAATGTTTTTATTCGTACAAAGCTTGGTAAAAGCGTTTTTCCCCCCTGGTAAAGTTGTTAAATTGCAGTCAACGCCAGCTGGTTTTGTGCTCCACCTTTCTAAACAGTACATGTATTGAGCAACCGACTTGATTTAAGGGTTAAAGCTACATGCAGACCTCAAGCTGTGGCCTGTTAATGAGTAAAAGGAGCTTGTAAACACAGGAGGATGGTGAATCCAATGACCATTTACCGACTGAAAATATTCGCTCTGTATTTAGCCCATTGACATTTTGGTCAAGGTTAGGATATAATGGAGCTGAAAATGAAAAATCAGAACGAGCCATAATGGGGTCAGATGTGCATTAAATGTCTAAATGCAGGTCCTTTTTCATCTGACTGGAGTAAACAGAAAAAGGAATTAGCAGGGCTCAAGCACAAAACAAACATGACTTCATAGCTGGTGAT
Organism: Micropoecilia bifurca; assembly: GCA_903067075.1. Classification (NCBI taxonomy): domain Eukaryota; kingdom Metazoa; phylum Chordata; class Actinopteri; order Cyprinodontiformes; family Poeciliidae; genus Micropoecilia; species Micropoecilia bifurca. The sequence goes on from CAEGAF010060489.1 coordinate 45,588, forward strand.
ATCCATAAAGGGGCTTGATGCCAGTCACCACTTCTCCAACAGTTGAAATGTCATTGATACTTATACTGACACAATTATAATATAATAACTATTATAATTATAATAGTTATTATAATTAATAACTTAATTATATGTTCATATTTGGAGTTTAATATCACACATGAAACCAGGATGAAATCAGTTCATTCATACCAACTCAAAAGAAGCTGTCTTTTGAGTATCTCACATAATAATTTGAATTGCTGAATCTGAATATTCTTCCTACGAACAACAACTTCTGATATCTTGACCGGTTTCTTCTGCTTTTTTCCCCCCATTGATTTCACGTAAGAAATTAGAGTCTTGATTTGTTTTCTTAAAGAACATATACAGGTTTACTTCCTTTTAACTCATGTTGTGAATTGACCCATCATTAATTCAATATAGTGACTGTTATCCTTACTGTCCTAAAATGATTCAAGGTGAAAATAGTTGATTTATGTCTGGCGCTAGCTATACATATTTTATCTACATTTGGATCAATTTTCCCCTTATGAGTTGAAGTATCCCGATAATTGGCTAAAGTTGATTATAGTAAAACAGTTTGAAACATACAGAAACACTTGTAAGGAAGAAAGAAAACTTTAAAATAATTGCGTTTTATTATTATTATTATTATTATCAATGTGTTAAGGAGAAAAAATTAGGGAACAGGACATTCTGGACACCGTTCAAGAAGAGGTAGAGTTTGTTTGAGTTTGTGACTTATTTAGTATGGGCTGTTATTTCCAGCCATAACTACTTTACACTCATACAGTAAAACTTTAAACTGAAGTTACACATTTCATCTTTCTCACAAAGAGGTGACTCACTGTTTGAAGAATCATGCAAAGCCAGATGAGGAACAACGTTTAAATGTTTTTTAGTCGAATACGTTTTGAACTTGTACAGAAACGACACCAAAAACACCAGGAACAGGGGCGGAAATTTTTAGGCTGTTTGCATATCGATTAGATGACGATTCAGGTTTCGTAACGTTGACCTCACACACACACACACACAGACTATGCATACAGATGTTTTTACGTGTGCTTTTGTTTGGGGCGCCGCAGCATGCTAGCTGCTACTCGTCAGAAGATGCGCAGTGATCGTATTCTGCGGGAATTTCTTCCCATGCATCCCATGTTGGAGATATTTCACCTGCTTGATGATCCCATCACTCTCGCTGTCGTTTCAGTGAATTGCGATGTTGTATTAGGAGATCGCTCCATAGCACAAAAACCTGATTCTCAACAACTCTTGAAGGCAACACATCCTTTGCAGTAATAGTTGGAATGAAGTGTGTCACTAACCTTTGGTTTGTAGTGTGCTCTAGTTTCTTGTATTTCAAAAGATTACCTTTCAGTTTTACGTGTCTGGCCTTCGGCATGCATATTGCGTTAGAACCTAAATTGACCTTAAGCTAATCTAGTTTTGATATGTGTTGATTAAGTCAAAATCATCCACATCCGTATGGTTTCCCACCTGGAAAAAGTAGAAGCTTCACTTTTTAAGACTGTGTCCTAAACTGAAGAAAAGAGGGCAAGCTACTTAAAACTATGTCAACATGAGGGCAAAGGAGTGGCTTATTTGGTTGTAAAGTCATAATTGTGATTTATATTTGGACCTGAAAACGACTTTCAGTTGGAATGATTATTCTAGTGTACAATGCGTTAACGTTTAAACATTGATTTAGAGGGTATTCATGTTGTTAGGAATGCCCCCAAATCAGATTCTGATAGGGATCCATACAGCTTTTGGCCATCTCTGCCTCAAAGGCCCTTCCAGGTGGTGTGCTTATTTATGAGTGTGACAAATGTTGTCTGGGCCAAAGTCTGCCCTTTATTGGGTGTAATCAAAACAGTTTTGCAGTTTAAAGCCAAACCCTGGCAATGATTATATCACAGGGCTGCAGGAGACACTTTGGAGCCCTGCTGCCATTCATTTAAAAACATTTGTGTTTAACCACTCAACCATTATTGTGTGCTGTATGAATTCTTTAAGTCAAGTATAAAAAGACGGCCCGTGTTTACTAGACCTCGGCCGGTAACTGGCATGAAGGTATATCAAGATGTGAGCAATAAGGGGTTTCAAAACCTTTAAAATTTTCATCATACAGTTTTTATGGTTAAAAGTCTGATTAACCCCAGTTTTTTTCCAGCTGTATGGAGCATATTCTAACAGGCTAAAAGGATCAAATAAGGCTTCAATACTTTCCATTAGTTATAATAGCTGATGTCACTGTTTTCACATGTTTTCTGCTAGAAAAAACAGTCAAGTCGTCATATTGACCAGCAAATTTCAACTTGTAAAGAACCAACCAACAAAAATATTCTGAGCAATTAACATTTACTTGGAAGCTGACTATGTTTAGCAGTTGTTAGTCTAAACTGCAATAACACACATAATAGATTATTGTTGAAGCTACAGGTGTATAATAAAAAGGAAACTAATGATTTTATACATTTTTTGTTTTAAATGGATCTGTTGATACTTTGAAGCCTTGGTATTTGTACTCAAGTCAGTCGTGTCATGTCGGCCCACACCCGGCTTTTCTATTTCAACCTGTTTTGTTACTGATGTAAAGTCAGGGGAAAAGGAGGGTGGTTGACATTTCCTGTAATTGTCATACTTGAGTAATGCAAGTTCTTTAGTAGCCATCTGCTTTTTAATTAGACTGAGCATAAAGAACGTTAGATGTGATAACGGGCTGTGGAAAGCAGTGCCTGATACTGTCATGAGGTGCGGGTTTGTAGGTGGTGAGGACTGACGCTGAGACCCAGGTAAGATGAAGATGATGATATTTAATGATGAAAACTCAACAATCCAAAAGACAGGCAGCACGGCAGAGCGGAAAACTCGGAGGCTCAGCACCGGTAGCAACTGACTAAACACAAGGACTGACACG
>CAEGAF010060497.1:0-12613 GCA_903067075.1 Micropoecilia bifurca
GATGTTACGATACTTGAGGATGAATATCGATTTTTTTTCTAGGAAAGAAAATATTGATATATATCATGATATCGATATTATTATACAGCCTTACTTCCAGGTAGACGGACCTGGTCACTTTTTATGTAAATTAAAAAAATTTATTTACATTTATTCTTAAATAATGTGACAATATTTAGATTTTTCACATTTGGTTTTATTATTTTTAGTTATGTTTTTACTGTTTATTTATTTTTATATTTTTTCTTAATTGAATTTGTTTATTCCCTTTATTTTTTATTCTCACATTTTTTGTTTTATTCATTCACTTATTTCTCTTTTTAATTTGTTTTTATCTATTTTTACATTTGTAATTTAATTTTACTTATCCACATAATTAATTTTGATATACTTTTAAATGTATTTTTTTTGTTTATCATTGTTTTTCTATTTGTTTTTATCTATTTTCATTCATTTTTGCATGTTTTTATTTATTTCTTTGCTCGTGTTGAAGTGATGGATGAATTGGACTGAAGTGAATTTATTTTGCTGCCTGCAGCTGAATCAGAACGTGAAAACCTTCTCCCAGAACCTGAACCGGATCATGCTGACCCTGAAGGACAACAGCGTCATCACCCTGGATAAAATGCCCCCCCAGCTGGTCCAGAGGACCAAGGAGCTCCTGGAGAGACTGAAGCAAGGAAAACCGGGTGAATCCTGCGCTGCTCATCCAGTCACATCTGGACAAACCTCCATCTAAATGTTTTAAATTGACCCAGAATGATGACAGAAAACCATACAATTACAAAAAGTCACAAAGTTAATGCAGTTGTTTCATAGCTTACAGGTAGAAATGTTTGTTTTTAGTTGTAAACAATGTTTATGGTGCCTGCAGGTGCAGTTTCTACCAGCAGGTGGCAGAGTTTCTCCATTTATTAGTGTTGAACCAGTTTTAAGTTGGGTTTCTTCTGCTGGAGTTAATTTTAATGTTAAAATTAAAGATGAATTTAAACTAAACTTGTTTTATTAAGAGTAAAATCCAGGGAGGCAAGTTGAGAAGGCAGAAAACAAGTAGCATCTGTTTGCGATGCTCCGTAACGCGAGCAGCTGTGCTTCCTGTCGCCCCTCAGTCTTGAAATCGTCCCATGGAAGCGCCAACTTCGGCGTCCTCGGCAACCGGCCCATGAAGAACGAGAACAGTCCGTCTGGGGACAGACAGGTGAGCGTCGGCGTCTACCTGGGTGTCGGTCACAGACAGGAAGGCTGAACGTTTGGCTCGAACCCTCAGGCCACGCCGAGGCGGCAGAGCGCCGACGGCCGAGACGACTCCACCCCGCGGAAACCGCTGAGCAGCCCGAGCAGAGCGGCCGCCACGCCGACACGCAGCGGACTCTCTGAAAACAGGTGGGGGAGGGGCGCCGGCGTCCCTGTGAGCCCCGGAGCCTTCAGGTCAGGTTGGTGCAGCTTGTTGATGCTGAATGTTTCAGGGGGGAGAAGAGGAAGAGGCTGCTGACCTCTGACTGCGACCTGACGGAGGATTATCCCAAGGAGAACGACTCCTCCAGGTGAGAGCTGCTGCTAGTGATGCTGCTAGCGCTGCTAAAGCTGCTGCTGCTAGTGATGCTGCTAGCGCTGCTAAAGCTGCTGCTGCTAGTGCTGCAGCTGCTAGTGCTACTGCTGCAGCGACACGTTGATGTTTTACCAACCGAAACAAACAGAACCTCTTCATCCCTTGTGATTTCAGCAACAACAAGGCCACTTCAGATCCGTCCAGGAAGTTTCTGCTGAGCTGCAAAGATAAACTGAAGCAGACGGAGGAGAACCGGAGCTCAGGTTGGCTCCGCCCCCAACGCCGCGTTGATGATGACGCCACAAACGTGTTTCAGGCGGTCTGGGAATGAGGGCTGCAGCTTGTGACTGTTATTATTCTGAAGATGAATTAAATAAAAACGCCTCAGGTTACAATATTAAAGACACAGAAAAGATTAGACAACTTTTCTTTTCCAAATAGTAACAACAAATCTTTAGATTTTTTCTCTTTTTTTTAAGTGACAAATCTAGTAACCTGTTTTTAATTCATTGACGTGACTAGTGATTATTTTATTTATTTTGAAAGCAACTTTATGTTTCAGTTTTTCTTCTGTTAAAAGCTGAATAGTGTTAAATCTCGCCATGTTTTTTGTGACCTTTAAATCTCCGTTGTTGCGTCGTGTTGCTGCTCTGGCTTCCTGTCCACCTCCACCTTCCCTGCTCCTCCTTCAGCCCCGCTGGGCTCCGCTCCTCTCCAGCCGACGTCGTTCTACGGCAGCCGGTCTGGAACCAAGGACTACGGCCAGAGCCTCTCGTACCTGGACAGGTGAGTTGCTCTGAGGCGAGGCGTTTGGCTCGCCGCCGGCGCAGAGCGTGACGTCTGTGGACGTTCCTCAGGGCGTCGGGCGGCGCCGCTCAGCCCTCCACCACCAGGAGGAGCCCCATGCTGCCCAACCACTCCACCCCCTTCAAGAAGGTCCGTCCGTCTCCGGACTACGGCTGGAACAAGCCGAGGCCGTCCAGCCTGGCGCCGCCGCAGCCGCCGCTGCAGGGGTGAGGCTGGCGCCGCGCCGCGCCGGACCCGACCGGCTCCATCCTGACCCGGCGCCAAACTAACCGCGGCTCCCTGCAGGTTCTCCAACCTGGGCAACACCTGCTACATGAACGCCATCCTGCAGGCGCTGTTCAGCCTCCCCTCGTTCTCCAGCGACTTGCTGAAGCAGAGCATCACCTGGAAGAGGGTTCCTGTCAACGCCCTGCTCAGGTGAGGCTCCCCGCCGCCGCCGCCGCTCCTCTGACCCCTCGACCCCCAGCTCTGACGCCAGGCGTCCGTCTGCAGGCGCTTCGCCCACCTGATGGTGAAGAAGGACGTGGCCTGTCCAGAAACCAAGAAGGACCTGCTGAGGAAGGTGAAGAACGCCATCTCCTCCACGGCCGAACGCTTCTCTGGAAACGTGCAGAACGTAAGACTTCCTGCTTCCTGTCCAGCACGCGCCCGCAGGGACTTTAACCCTTTCACGCCCAGGGTTTGAGTGTCTGCCTATGTAAATCTTCCTTATTTCAATTGTAAGTAGTTTTTTAAATGTCCTGTGGGATGATAAACTTACCCATGTATCCATAACTACCAGAACTTTCAATATCCAGCAAGTTATTTCCGAAATATACCGTCTATTAACCGAGTCGCCCGGATTAATTACACTCTGCAGCTGCGAAATTTCCGTATTAACCCGATACTTGCTGGAAACTGCAACGTCTCCCCTTTCAGAAACCGTTGGAATCTTTCAGACGGCGCCACGTGTGGCGGAATTACGGTACTGCACATTTAGACATGTCTGCGCCGACAGGTTCGGGTGTAGAAGGGTTAACTAGACCCTCACCGAGAAATCAGCTGAATGAGCCTGGAAGATCCAAAGGTCATCTAGTGGAGGTCATCAGTCCAGACTGTTTTTAAACCGTTTCATCTCTGATTTTTAGAAAGTTAAAACGAATCTCTGACCATCAGGTGAAACATGAAGGTCAAGAAACGAGACGACTCACTGGAAACGAAGCACAAGAACTTCTAGAAGCGTTGATTCGGTTTTCTTTTTCTAACCTGAGCAAATTTTAAAGTTCAAGTCGCAGAGATGAAGAGGCGGAGCTTCATGGGTTGCCATGGTGACAGAACCAGCTTCATGTTGGTTAAAACAATCTGAACCTGAAGCCTGAACCACTGATGCTGCTTCGGTTCACTTGATGAAATGTGTGGCTGTGGAGTGGAAGGATCTCCAGTAGCAGCCAGTGTTGCAGCGAATCTGAAGGATCCTCTGACTAAAGATTGTTGCTGTGGGTCTCATGACCATCATGATCTCAGCAGAGACGAAACAGCAGGTTCTACGTGACGTCAGCTGTTAGCCAGCTATGCTAATCCACCTCATTTGCTTTTGCTGCTCCGTTTTAGTCCAACTCCAGTAAGTCTGGTTTGCTTGGGGAGGAGTGAGCGCTGGATGAATGGACTAGAGAGCAGGGCATTCTGGGTAAATCCAACAGAAACAAACGAGCTAGCCTAGCGCTAGCAGGAGAAATGGCTCTTTAGCCACAGACTGAACAGAAATCCTCCAACCGCTGAAATCAAGTGACTGTTTTCGTTGGTGGAGAAAGAAGTTGTTCTCAGCGTCTTCAGAGGTTTTAGTGTCGTTTCCTTCAGTGGTTGTCGGTGCAGCGCCGCCACAGGCCAGGAGGGGAACAGGCTGGTTCTTGGTGCAGCGCCGCCGCAGGCCAGGAGGGGAACAGGCTGGTCTGACTCAGAGCAGAGAGAGAAATAATCAAACCAAATGAGCCACCAGGTGGTTCAGGGAGAATTTGAGGGTTTGGAAATGTTGATCAGCTGCTCCCAGTTTTAAAAACCAATACCTTGTTGCCGTGGTTACGGGACAATCGTCCCGAGGATTCGACCAGAAAATGAGCCAAGGTGACCTGGAGCTTGTCCCTGTTGGTCAGGATGCTCACGAGTTCCTGAGTCAGTGTTTGGATCAGCTGAAGGACGACGTGGAGAAGATGAACAAGAGCCTGGCGATGGACGCAGCAGCTTCCTGCTCCTCCTCCTCCTCCTCCTCCTCCTCCTCCTCCTCCTCCTCGGTGACGTGTGACGCCCCTCCGGAGGCGGCGGCGACGCCCGGCGACGAGGCCGACATCAGCCGCATCTACACCTGCCCTGTGGCCGTCAACATGGAGTTCGAGGTGCAGCACAACATCACCTGCAAATGGTGAGACCTGCTCCTCTTCCTCCTCTCTCCTCCTTTTTCTCTTCCTGCTCCTCTTCTTCCTCCTCCTCCTCTACCTCTTCCTGCTCCTCCTCCTCTTTCTCTTCCTGCTGCTCCTCTGCTTCCTCCTCCTCTTCCTGCTCCTCCTCCTCTTCCTGCTCCTCCTCCTCTTCCTCCTCCTGCGTTAACCAGCCGGTTCTGATGCTTGTTGTCGGTGTTGCAGCTGCGGTGAGGTGGTGAACAAACGCGAACAGTTCAACGATCTTTCCATCGACTTGCCGCGCAGGAAGAAGACGCTGCCGCTTCGCTCCATCCAGGACTCGCTGGATCTCTTCTTCAGGGTCCGTCCTCTTCCTCCTCCTCCTCCTCCTCCTCCTCCTCCTCCTCCTCCTCCTCCTCCTCCTCCTCCTCCTCCTCCTCATCTCTTTAGCCCAACATGCTAGCTGTCATGTTGGCTCTGACCCACCTCTGTTTGCTTCCAGATGGAGGAGATCGAATATTCGTGTGAAAAGTGCAGCGGGAAATCAGCAACGGTTACTCACAAGTTCAGCAAACTGCCCAGGTACCACAGAATCCAGAACCGGTGATGAATATGACTGGACCTGGTGTCATGTGACTCTGTCTGTTGCTATGCACTGAATCGCGCAACGGATCTGAAAAAGCGACGCCATGTTTTACGATTAATATTCAGCACTACAGAAACTAGATAACGAGGCTCAACGTGTAATTTTTTACAGGCCAATAAAAAGATCCTCATTGGTGGATCAGACGTTTAAATTAGCTGATCAAGCAGCTGATCAGACGATCACTTATTGATCACCAAACAAACATCAACCCTGAAAACAGACTCAATGTTCTGATCTTTGTGGGAAATGTTTGCATGTTTTTTGGGTGATTGAACCACTTCAACGTAATTTCTTCTCTGTCGGCTTGTGGCGCTGTTGTCGGTCAGTTGCCATGGTTACAGTTGTGTAGTAATGGTGGCTGCTGGTGTGCATCACTAGCTATAGTGGCTAATGGGCAGGTGTTGGCTGCAGCGGCTAACGGACGCTAGCTGCAGCGGCTAACGGGCATAGCTGCATCGGCTAACGGACGCTAGCTGCAGCGGCTAACGGACGCTAGCTGCAGCGGCTAAGGGACGCTGGCTGCTTCGGCTAACGGACCCCGGCTGCTTCGGCTAACGGACCCCGGCTGCTTCGGCTAACGGACCCCGGCTGCAGCGGCTAACGGGCGTAGCTGCAGCAGCTAACGGACGCTGGCTGCTTCGGCTAACGGGCGTAGCTGCATCGGCTAACGGGCGTAGCTGCATTGGCTAACGGGAGTAGTTGCATCGGCTAAGGGACGCTAGCTGCATCGGCTAAGGGACGCTAGCTGCAGCGGCTAAGGGACGCTAGCTGCAGCGGCTAAGGGACGCTAGCTGCAGCGGCTAAGGGACTCTAGCTGCAGCGGCTAAGGGCCGCTAGCTGCAGCGGCTAAGGGACTCTAGCTGCAGCGGCTAACGGGAGTAGCCACTTCGGCTAACGGATGCTAGCCGCAGCGGCTAATGGGCGCCAGCGGCTAACGTGCGCCAACGGCTAACGGCCGCGGTCCGGTGGTGCATCGCCGTCTGGCCCAGTGAAGCAGCTGAACAGAACCGGCTGACCCGTCTCTTCCTCTCAGAGTCCTCATCCTGCACCTGAAGAGGTACAGCTTCAACGCCCAGCTGTCCCTGAACAGCAAGCTGGGCCAGCAGGTCCTGATCCCGCGGTACCTGACGCTGCTGTCCCACTGCACCGACGGCACCCGGCCCCCCGTCAGCCTGAGCTGGATCCCCCAACCCGCCACGTACGGCCCGCCGCGCCGCTGCGCCGCCACTTCCTGTTTCACCTGCTGATGATGTTTCTGCTCCGTTCCTGAAGGTCCAGAACCCTGAAAACGTCGCAGTCGATCAACTCCACGACTCCCCAGAGGTGAGTTTCACCAGAACCAGAACCAGAAGTCCAGGGATGCACTAACATATCTCAGGATCTCAAAGGGTTAAAACTGATTTAACGATTCCTCAGGAAATCAGATGGTTACATAATTCTCTGGATTCTGAGTTTCCTCTCTCTGATGTGTGATTGAGGCTTTTAAAGGTTTCTGTGACGTTTGCGCAGGAGGGTTGGGGGGAAACCGTCCAGCTGCAGCTCCGTCCTGCTGGACTCGGACTACGAAGACGAACCGGCCAGGAAGGCGACCGTGAGCCGGCGGCGGCGCCTGAGCGTCTGCCTGCCTGAAGAGGACGACCGTCCAGAGGAGGTCGGATCCGACTCGCCGCCGCGGCGCTGCTGCTCCTCCGGTCCTGTCGTTTTGACGTTCCGTGTGTTTCCAGAAGCCGGCGGCGGCGGCGATGGATTCGACAGAATTCAGCGGCATCAACGACGACGAGATGTTGGCCGCCGTGCTGGAGATGAGCCGGCAGGAAGCCGGGCTTCCTGCTGCGGCGCCGGAGGACGAGCCGACCAGCAGCCCTGACACCGGGTTCGGAGACTTGGACGCCCACGACCTGGCGTATCACACGGAGCTGCTGGAGACGGACGGCAAGCAGCCAGCAGGTGGCGCCAGCTTTACTGCGGCAGGTTCTGCTTTAAAGGGGCGGCGTCGGGTAAAATACCCGTTTAGATCCGTTTCTCTCTCATCAAAAACAAACCTGGACAGTTGCTTTGATTCTTTAACGTAGTTTTAAATCTCCATGGCAACCGTTCAACTTGGCAAAACGCCTGGGTGGACCAAGCGCCGCCTCCGAGGCTTAGCTCCTCCCCCACTCAGCTCCGTCAGACTAGCCAGCAGCGATTAGCAAACAGCTGCTCTTGTTTGATAAAAGCAGCGTTTTTATTCAACTCATTTTAACTCTGTTGGCTTTAAAATGGCAACATGAGCCTGGAAAACAACCAACCGCCCCTTTAAAGAGCTGAGTCAGTCTGATGATGTCATCAGTCTGATGACGTCATCAGTGCGAGACCAGTCAGAAACAGGCTGGAGTTGAACGTCACCCTGACGTGTCTGGGTTTGTCTCTGCGTGTCCTGGTGCCGTCCAGCCGTCCTGGACACTCTGGACCTGACCATGGATGAGAACAAGGAGAACCAGACGCCGGAGGCCGTGCAGCCGCAGGGCGAGCTGGACTGGGTCCAGCAGTACCACCTGGACCAGGAGCGGGAGGAGCAGGAGCTGCAGCAGGCGCTGGCCCAGAGCCTGCAGGAGCACGTAAGACCAGAACCGAACCGGGCCGGAACCCGGACCGACCGGGGCCGGAACCCGGACCGACCGGGGCCGGAACCCGGACCGACCGGGACCGGAACCCGGACCGACCGGGGCCGGAACCCGGACCGACCGGGGCCGGGACCCGGACCGACCGGGGCCGGGACCCGGACCGACCGGGGCCGGGACCCGGACCGACCGGGGCCGGAACCCGGACCGGGCCGGAACCCGGACCGACCGGGGCCGGAACCCGGACGGCACAAGACGCTGCACTGCAACACGGTTCCTTTGTGCCGCTGTCAGTAAATGAATATTAAAGACGTTACAGAGAGTCGGTGTCTTCGAAGCTGAAGCAGCACAAACAAAAGGATTTGCTGCCTAGTTTGGTTGGACCTGAAGAAGGTCGGCCTGGTGCCGGTTCTGACCCGGTTCTGACCCGGCCGTTGTCCTGCAGGAGGCCCAGGAGATGAGGGAGGACGACGACCTGAAGAGAGCCACCGAGCTCAGCCTGCAGGGTAGGCAGGACGTCTGTCTGTCTCTGTGTCTGTCCGTCTCTCTGTCCGTCCATCTGTCTGTCCGTCCATCTGTCTGTCCGTCTCTCTCTGTCCGTCCATCTGTCCGTCCGTCCGCTGCGCTCAGAGGAACTGCAGCGTTTCTGTCTCCCTCCAGAGTTCAACAACTCTCTGCCGGAGCTGCTGGGTTCGGACGACGACTCCGGGAACGAGGACATCCTGGACATGGAATACACTGAGGCTGAGGCCGAGGCGCTGAAGAGGAACGCTGAGGTAACGTCCGTCCATCCGGCTGTCCTGGAAATCTGCCTGAAACCTGAGATACTGAGCGTTTGGTCTCCCGTCCGCAGGCCGGAGATCTGGCCAACTCCTACAGACTCATCAGCGTCGTCAGCCACATCGGGAGCAGCTCTTCCTCTGGTGCTCCTGCTCTTCCTCTTCCTCTTCCTGCCCGTTTTCACCGCTGCTCCTGTCCTAACGCCGGTTCTGCTGTCCCAACAGGACATTACATCAGCGACGTCTACGACCTGAAGAAGCAGTCGTGGCTGACCTACAACGACCTGGACGTGTCGCGGACGCAGGAGGCCGCCGTGCAGCGGGACCGCGACCGCAGCGGATACATCTTCTTCTACATGCACAGGTGGGTCTTCAGTCCGTCGGCTCCGTTTTCACCACGTTTCCTGGATTCATTTCCAACCACTGGCAGTTAAATGCTTCAGGATTAACCCTTTCTTAACCCAACCTGACGCGTCTAAATTTGCAGTACCGTAATTCCGCCACACGTAGCGCTGTCTGAAAATTTCCAACAATTTCTGAAAGGGGGAGACGCTGCAGTTTCCAGCAAGTTTCGGGTTAATAGGGAAACTTCGCAGCTGCAGAGTAATTAATCCAGGGGAAACTCGGTTAATAGACGGTATATTTTGGAAATGACTTGCTGGATATTCAAAGTTCTGGTTATTATGGATACATGGGTAAGTTTATAATCCCACAGGACATTTAAAGAAATAATTGCAATTAAAATAAGGAAGATTAATTTAGGCAGATGCTCAAAAGTCCGGCGTTAAAGGGATAGTACCCCAAAATCTACTCTCTTTTTCTAACGTTATCCTCTCATCTAAAACATACCTGGAGTTGCCTTGACACTTTCACGCATTTTGAGAAACCCTTTCGTCTCCATGGCAACCATTCAACCGGGCAAAACACCTGGGGGGACTTAGCCCCGCCCCCAAGACGCGGCTCCTCCTCAGAGACCCAGGCCTGATTTCAGGGTGATCAATCATGAAGTCATGTTTTGTATTTAAAGTGTTTTGATGACATCTGAAGGTCACAGTGACCCGATTAAAACCTGCTGGCCCTTTAACAGGACACAGTGTCCCCAACTCGACCCAAACCGTCCAGCTGCTGACCGCAGGCCGTCTGTCTGTTTCAGGGATGTGTTGGAGCAGCTGTCGGAGGCGGAGCGGTCCGGAACCGGAACCGGGTCTGGAACCGGCGGCGCCTCTGAAGCAGGAAGGAACGTCCTGCAGCCGCTCTGAGCTCTGCTCTTCCTGCCGGTTCCTGCCAGGTGGCGCCGTCCTCGACTCAGACGGCAAAGTGTTACGACTCAAAACGTTCAGCGGATCAAACTTTGCCTCCATGTCTGAGGCCATTTTGTTTTGTTCTTCTATGGGTTTTTTTTTTTCATCTTGGTTTCAGCAGAGCTGCTGGTTCTGGTTCTATGTTTGCAGTTCCTTTAGTTCTCTACCGAATAAAGAAATTCTATGTTGGAGTAAATCTGTGGCAGAGCTGGAGGCTTGGCTGTTTGGTGCAATACGTCGGTTCTGGTTCGGTTCTGGCTCGGATGCTTTCTGGTGCTTTTGTGCTGCTTTGTGTTCGGTTCTGTCCGTTAGTTACTGAGCTCCTGGGTTGGACTCGGCATTACTGGGTTTTGAACTTGTGCCTCCTAAGAGAACTTTTCTAAACGTGTTTCTGAGCTTTATTCTGACGGCTTCGTTTGGACCTTGGTTTGTATAAAGCTAGCAGGTGGTTCCGGTGTTTGCAGCGTAGCGGAGAACCTGCTCCTGTTTCTTCAGTATTTATCTAGAGCAGAAACCTTGTTTATAGTTTTTAATCCACTGTAAAATGAAACGCGTCGGTCATAAGATGATTTCTTTTTAACGTGATCGGGTCGGGCAGCGCCGACGTCCAGCCGTCTGACTGAAACCTGAGCGTCAAGAGACTGAAATGTATTTATGCAGTGAGTGTGAGAAGCTTTTTCTACCCTTCATACTCGGCTGATTCTTCCTGAAAGCAGATTTTAATAAAAGTATAGTCAAAACAAACTGGATTAGTTCTTCTATAAATAACCGTTTCACTCTTTGTCCTGCTGTAAATGTCCGTCCAGCAGTCAGTGTTTTCACATAGAAACCATTAAACCTCAGCAGTGGGTTGAATCGGTGCTAAACGTCCGGCGCCGGTCCGATCCGCGGCGCCGGTCCGTCACGTTTCCGGGCTGAACGCCTTCATGAGCGGCTCAAGATGGCGGCCGGTCAGTCTGTTGTATTCGCTCAGGATGTATCGCTCCCTCTGCAGCATCTGCAACAAAACGTCATCATTCATAACCTTCAGCCGCCGTGACATTTACTGGTAAAATGTTAAAATGGTCAAAACATTTTGGACACGAATTAAAAATCATGTTTAGGAGAAGATTCCTAATCATTTCTGCTTCTTCATCTGGAATGTTTATTCCTCAAGCTGCTTCCTCTTCCTGACATTTCCCTCTGTTTTAGTTTTAAACCGTTAAGGGTAACCATGGTAACTAGATCTTGTTTTTAACCCCTCAGAGCAGCTCATTACCATTTCAAGAAACAGCTGAACTTTGACCCCAGACGAGTTGAAAAGGATGCAGACAGGAGGAGGAAGTTGATCTCCAGCATCTCTGCAACCAGACAGACTTTAAACATCTGCAGGTCTCATCCAGCCAGCTGTTAACATGAGGCTTCAGTCAGAGGCCTCTTCACATTTGTTGCAAGACTGACTGCTACTGGAGATCCTTGCTGCCCACTGCATCATTCACAGAGACTTTGTGAAGTTATGACGATATTTAACTTATTTTTGGAATAAAGTACTTTTGAATTGAATGAAAATGACATGGATCAAAGTCTGAATGTAACTGAGCTGAACAGAACCGTTTGTTCTGATCAGGAGTGATTATAGCGATCAATAAGGCTGGAAACACCAAAATGGCCGCCTGCCGGTGAAGCCTGACGCTGCGGTCAGAGTTGTGGACTCACCTCGGCCCATTCCTCCTGCGTCTCATGTCTGTAGCCCAGCAGGTGGCAGATGCCGTGTGCAGTGACGGCCTGCAGGCAGGAGGACAGCAGAGATCAAAGGTCAACGGCTGAGAACTTTTCTAGATTCACTTCACACAATTACAAGGGGAAAGAATGTTCTGTCAGAATGTAAATGCAAGAAAAACAATTTTCTGTGATCAAAAGCTTAAATGTGGAATTATTTATGACTGTCAGAAATTCAGAAGAAAAAAATCCGCAAAATATGAATTTGTAAAGAGAAACGCCAAATGTCCTCCAACATCTGGATATTTTCCAGTGTAGTTGGTAAATCTGGGCTGTTTTCCTGCAGCAGGTCCAGACTGACCTTTCACCCTGAACCGAATCCAGAAAACACCTGAGACTGTGAGGAGGAAGCTGCAGGAATCTGATCCAGAGAAACGTTCTGATCCAGAGAAACGTTCTGATCCACAGAAACGTTCTGATCCAGGAGAAACGTTCTGATCCAGNTCCACAGAAACGTTCTGATCCAGAGAAACGTTCTGATCCACAGAAACGTTCTGATCCACAGAAACGTTCTGATCCAGGAGAAACGTTCTGATCCAGGAGAAACGTTCTGATCCAGGAGAAACGTTCTGATCCAGAGAAACGTTCTGATCCAGAGAAACGTTCTGATCCAGAGAAACGTTCTGATCCACAGAAACGTTCTGATCCAGAGAAACGTTCTGATCCACAGAAACGTTCTGATCCACAGAAACGTTCTGATCCAGATAAACGTTCTGATCCAGATAAACGTTCTGATCCAGGAGAAACGTTCTGATCCAGAGAAACGTTCTGATCCAGGAGAAACGTTCTGATCCAGAGAAA
>CAEGAF010060498.1:0-22257 GCA_903067075.1 Micropoecilia bifurca
TTACGCGTTTAACAAGTTGGGTTTTTGGTTTTGTTTTTATTGTTATTTTAATTTTGGCCCCCATAACTTTGTACCCCCCCCCCCCCCCCCCCCCCCCCGCAAACACATGTTGTTCAACCAGACAGCTATTTGTAATCGATAGGGGGGCCAGAAAATGTTTGGAAACCACTAGTGGGGGCAGGAAAACAGGTTTGGGAACCACTGCTTTAAGTAATGGGTAACTTTCGTCCCCAGGAGGAGGAAGAAGCTGAACCTGAAACTCTGCCTGCTGATGAGGTTCTTGGCGGCCCGTCGACGGCGCCTACGTCCAACCCCTCCTCTTCCTCCGTAACGGAAGACGAGGCGAGCGACACGGAGGGAGAAGCTCAGCTGGACGAGTCGCTGAGGTTCCCGCCAGTCATCAACCTGAGTTTCGACATGCAGCCTCCGCTGCCCCAGCGCTGCCTGTCCACCGTGGAAGAGGGAGAGGAAGCGGAAAGCGTCGCCGCCGACGAGGCGACTCCTCCGTCCGCAGCTTCGCTGGCATCTTACAACTTCGACTCGGTGACCACGGCCTCCAACTCCACCTCCAACGCCCAGTCCACCGGCGAGAGCTGCATCAAGAGCCCCGGCATCTTTTCCCTGGAGGAGCTTCCGGAGGAGGCCAAGGAGCCACGCCTCAACCCGGAGCCTGACGCGCAGCGCTGCGCCGCCGAGTACATCGAGTGCGGCAAGCGGCAGGAAGCGGCCGAACGCGTCGGGACGGAACCGCCTGGACCTGAAGACGCCACAGCGAAGCCGGAGGAAATGGCAGGAGACATCCAGCCGCCGTACTATTCGGCTATCTGTGAAAAGACTGAGGACTCTTTTGCAGGTAATGTATAGTAGCAGAGCTCGCTAACTCACCTTTGACCCCTCAGCTTCCTCTCGTCACCGTAGTGATAGTTCCTGTCTGTGTAAACCTGTGGGGTGGATGTATTCAGACCTGAATAGATGAAAATCAGAGGGCAAGAAAAAAGGAGAATGCAGACGCATTGGCACTTCCTCCGTCATATTGAAACTGGACATTTGGCTTGAGTAACTCCTGTATGTGCAATAGCTTGGTGCGGCTTCCTTTAACCGACGTCTGCTGGGTTTTTGGTGTGTTATCTGATGCAGAATTATGTGGCATGGATGTGACTCGTCTGTTTACAGTGAAAACATATCAAAACAACTGTGGAATGAATTGTTTAACACGTTTCCATGCACATTTATCATTGTACGTTTTTTTTTAATAAGCAGAACTAATAAGACTGTTTGCTGTTTTGGAGCTGCTCTTACTATATATAGGTACTTTTCTTTAACCAAGTCTTTTTGCACTTATGATTGTACCAACTTCTTCCCTTCTTTTCCTTTGGAATAATGAACATTAAAGCTTTAAATAAAGATTAGATTTTTTTACCATCATGTATTCTTACTGTACCGTTATTGAAATGAGAAAATTCCACTGCAGGAATTTGTTTGTGTGGGATCATCGATGTTTGTTACTGAAGTGAAAATGCAACTGAATCAAAGTATTTCGAAACCAAATCTTTAAAATAATCATGTGCTTTTATTTAGTTTAGTTTCCATGGTCCAAAATCTTCAACCTAAAAGTACCTGCAGGACAAAATGAAATATTAAAGAGAAAACAAGACATAATTTTTAAACTACATGTCACATTTCTTTTTATATTCTAAATCCAAAACTGAAAAAAGGGGTTTTGCTCATATTTGTCTTATTCAAAGTAATGCACAGTTTGTAAATTCTGCAGCCAATTTTGTTTTAACTGTCCTGTACATAAATAATAATAATAAATAAGAACATCTAAAGTTGATAATTACTCCATAATTATACATAAAGTCTATCTGCATCAGCCTTATGTGCTGGCAGGCCAGATGTGTGTTTTCTTTAAATTGCAATTGGACCGACATAAATCAGTTCAGGGGCTGCAAATGGCCCCCGGGCCACATGTTGGACACCCTTGCATTAAAGCGTAAAAGCAACAATTATTCCTGCTACTTAAAGTTTTCTTACTTCAGCCTTTAAAACATTCTTGCCCTTTAATAAGTGGTTATTTTCTATGCCACTGTTCACTAAAAACCACATATGTTGGTCTTGCAAGGGAAAAATGCAGCGGTATTGCATCAGCCAGCTGACCAGCAGTGTGTAGTCACATTCACACTTAAGCTTTTTTATGCAATATTAGAAACGCATTAAAATATTCAAATGAATTCAAATAAAATGTAAACTTTATTTCCTAAAATCTTTTAGTTTATGCTGGATCATTTTTTGACTCCTCCAACGTGAAAAACTTGTCTCTTCTTAACTTCGGTGCACTGAAGCAAAAGGTGATTTTTACAGAATTCAAACAGACTAGGTTAAGTTAAACGTTTGGTTTGGCGTTTCCTACATGAAAACTCCACCTGTTGATGCCTGATCGGTTTTCTATGTAAATAGCATTTCTACAATAAGTAAATTAAAATATCCTCTGAATAAAATGTCTTGACCAAATACAGCTGCTGCTGCTGCTGCTGCTCGCCGACTTGTATTCATGTTCATTTCCACAAGTTGTGACTTTCCTGTAAAACCTTGAAGATCAAAACCGTCGACCCCAACAAAGACGCCGTCGATCTGCGACCAGAAGAACGCGGCTGACGGTTCGCTCCACCGGACCGGCTGCCTTACTGAACTCCAGAACTGTGATTTCCCTCCCTGTGGGTCTGTTGCTGTCATGCCTCGTTGGTGTGTCTTTTGTTTTGCTGCACTGAGCTTCTGCATGTCACCGCTGCACAACGAGCGGCGCCTCATGTTGATGGGCCGATGCGTTCAGGGTCAGCCAAACGGCTCGGCTCTGGGGCTGTATGTCTGTCGATGCATGGGGAGCTTCTGCATGCATCCCAGGTGGACTAACTGACCTTCATACATGGGGGATTTGTTGTTGGGCTCGTTGAGCGTCTTTGGGTCCACGTCTCACCGGCTGATTGCATATACAGGACGTTTGGCTTCTTTTTTTGCACTAAAGTCTTTTCTGGGTCTCATTTCTGAGAAAAGAAAATAGGTTTGCACTTTTGCTCTCTGCACAAGTTTCCCCAACACTTGACCTGACCACCCCAATCACCTCACTGAGTAAATGATGAGCTTGTTCTGTCACTCCTGCACAAAAATACAGTTTTCTGTTTATACGAGAAAGTAAAGCAGTTTACTGCTGGTTGTTTTGGGGCTGTAGGCAAATGGAAAAACTCTTGAGCTTGGCTTCACAATCCTTTCACTTTTTCCTCTGGTATGAGGGCCAACCTTTATTTCACACACTGCAAAAACACAAAATGTTACCAAGTATTTTTGTCTAGTTTCATCTGCAAATATACAAGTACACCTCAAGTAACTTTCCAGCTTTATAAGCTTGTTTTCTGTAAAAATAATAATCTAATATAGGTTTTGTTTTTTAAAAGTACTGGCAGATTTTTTTAAGTGAAAAAAATCTACTAGTGGATCTAATACTTTTTTGTCTATTAAAGAATTATCAACTTAAACATATTTATCTTGCTGAAAGCAAAGTTATTTTTCTTATTTAAAACTTATTTGCACTGGAAACCTGACAAGAATCCTTGGTAACATTTAGTTTTTGCAGTGCATCATTCTGCTGCTCCTCACAACTGTGGTCTGTCTCTATGCTGCTCAACATATGTTTCTCTAAAAATTATTTCAGTAATTTAGTTCAAAAAGTGAAACTCGTGTTTACCACAGGATGACTCTGCCACCACGTTTCACTGTGAAGGTACACTGCAAAAACAATCGTACCAACTAGTTTTGTATAGTTTCAAATATGTTGCATTTGAAATAAGACAAAAATTACTTGCTAGAAAGTAATGTATGTCTTGTCACAGCAAGACATACAAGCTTCTTTTAAGATTAAAGGTTCCTAGATTTCATTTTGGAAAAATATAAGTGAAAAAATCCAGAAACGTTACGTGTGTTTTGCGTCGTTTCAATTGTATGAATATATTTGAGTTTTTGCAGTGTAAAGAACCATGTGCCCACTGCAAAAGCACAATCCTACTAAGCATTTGTCTAGTTTCTAGAGAAAACTAACAAGTAACTTGCAAGCTTGTTTTACGTAAATTCCTTAATATCAATGAAAAAGTACTTTTTCCATTGGAAGATTATTTTACTTTTAACATTTAAAAATGTCAAAGTGAAAAAGGAATTATTAATTCAGAATAAGCTGTTTTGAACTTATTTTTGTCTTAATACTAACATATTTGCACTAGAAACTAGATAAAAAATACTTGGCAAGGTTTTCAGTGTTTCTCTTCTTCCCTGAACTGCAAAATACAAAATTTTACCAAGTTTTTGTCTAGTTTATACTGCAATCATTTTAGTAGTTAATTTAGAACAAAAACAACTTCAAGGTAAGTTTTCAGCTTGTTTTGATCTTGAATATTTTTTTTAATTGACTAGTTTTCAGAGTATGTAACTTATAAGAAGATATTTTTCTTTTAATTTAAATAATCTGATGGTGAGACTAGTGTTTTTAAAAACAGTTTTCAATAATAAAGCTCTCGTATCTCGCTGAAAAGCTTTTACGTTTTTGTCTCAAATTAAGTGTACTAAAATTATTGTAATATCAACTAAAAATTCTTTGTCTTTGCAGTGTATTGTTTTCTGAAATGGTGAATTTGAGAACCAGCAACCATTTTGTTATGAAGCAGTTTGACTTTTTGAACCGGGTTACTGATAAAACCGTTTTTGTGTCTCTGCGCTCCGTCTCTGAGGCGTTTCCTGCTTCCTGTCACCAACAGGCTTCGTGACGATCCCACAGCGCCGCGATCACTCGTCCTACCCCAGAACTTTCTGCGACCTCGTCAAACCCGTCATCAGCGCCGTCGCTTCGCCCAAGCTGACCTGCACCGACCTGCCGCCCCGGAGCCTCGGGCAGCAGGCGCTGAGCCCGCAGCTGCGCCGGCTGGAGCAGCACCAGCGGCAGCTGCTGGAGCTGCAGCAGCGCCGGGCGCAGCAGAGCCGGCCGCTGGAGGAGGCCGAGCAGGAGAGGAAGAGGAGGCTGGAAGAGGAGCAGAGGAAGAAGAAAGAAGAGGCAGAAGAGGAAATAAAGAGGAATAAGGCAGATGAGGAGAGGAGGAAGGAGGAGCTGCAGCAGAGGAGGGATCTGGAGCTGCAGCTGCAGCAGCAGCAGCAGGAGCTGCAGCAGAGGCAGCAGATCATGCAGTGGCAGCAGGAGCTGCAGCAATCCAACAAATCCCAGACTGCACTGCTGTCCCCTTCGTCTGGACTCTGCACCATTTATGAAGCCTTGGAGAGCAGCGAGGACGAAGAAACGCCGGAGCAGAACCCGGATCCAGACCCGACCCAACCTGGACCGGATCCGCACCAGCAGATGTGTCCCAGCTGCGACTCGGAGCGGCCGTCTCCGAGTCGGCCGGAGCGACCGTCTCCGGAGCGACCGCCGCCCCTCGACCTGGACTGGGGGAGGAAAGTGGACATGGTGCAGCAGCTGATCAACCAGACGCTGCTGCTGAACGGAGACGGATGCTCCTCCCTGCTGCTGCTGCCCGGGGGGGCGGGGGGAACCCTGAGCCCCCTGGAGAGCAGCCTCTGGCCCAGCCTGCTGCCCCCGCTCACCCCGCCCTCCGCCACCGTCACCTCCGTCAGCAGCTTCTCCCCCGAGGCGTCCGGCAGCTCGGCGCAGGGCGACTGGACGGTGGTGGAGCTGGAGACGCATCACTGAGGCGGCGGTGAATGTTTTTACATATTTATTAAAGCTGTTCAGACGTCATGATGGTGGAATGTGAGACGGACAATCTGTGAAAATAACAACCAACCTGCGCCAGGAGGAGGATCCTGGTGCTGTCAATCATCCTGACGTGGGTGCTGCTAAATGTGTTAAAGGTGAAGAAACAACTTAACATTCCAGGAAAATCCTTCATCCACCAGTCTGAGCATTCAAGACAGGATTTGTTGTGGTGAACCAACTGCAGCATAACAGAGAAAAAGGGGAAGAATGTGAACGGCACGTACACAAGATTGATTGACAGCACTAAGACCCTGCACCTGGTTCTGACTGGTTGTTTCTAGTTGCTATTGGGAGAAGGAAAAGCTTTTTTATAGATTTTTTTTTTTTAACTTTTTGTCTCATACCATCACGACATAATGAAAGTTTTAACAAATATGTAAAAAAGAAACTTTTTATTTTTTAAATGAAGGTTACATACTGCAGCTTTAAGGGGTGGTTGTGGAGACGCACTGCAAAAAACTAAATCTTACCTAGTATTTATGTCTAGTTCAGGCATCTGCAACTTTGGACCTTCAACAATGGCTCTTAAATTAATAAAGAATCAACTAATGATTTAAAATAAATTTAATTGCAAATGTTGGTTTAAACATGTTTTCATGTAGTAAATTATTTTTCAACATGACACTAAAAATACCAGTGATTGTTTTAGATGCATTATATTTTGTAAATCATGTTGTTTTTTATTTTCTATCCATTTAACAATCACACAGAAGGAAAATAGCAATTTTCCTTTTTATTTTAAAACTAAAAAATAAAATGAAGTTTATATTAAATAACAAATTTGAATTGGATATTTATATCCAGTTTTAAATTTGTTTGTTTTAAAATCATGTGATATTTGCGGCTCTCATTTATCCTAACTAAAGGTAAATTTGGCTCTTAAGGTTGTAAATGTTGCAGATTCCTGATCTAATTTCTGGGGCAAATGTAGTTTGATACTTCAAATAAGACAAAGATATGTCACTTTTTAGCAATCTATAGTCAATAATTCTTGAATCTTTATAAAAAGTACTAATTCTGCTGGCAGATTTTCTTTCCACTTATAGCAAGACATTTTTCCACATTGTAGATTCGATAATCTGCCAGTTGAATTAAATAATCAACTATCTTTAAACCAGCTCCCAATTCTTGCTGAAGTTACTTGAAAGTTATATTTGTCCTATTACAAGTTTAATGAAGGATTTGCACTAGAAATGAGACAAAACAGATTCAGATTTAGTGTTTTTGCAGTGAATAACAAGTGTTTGTTTTCTCACAGTTTGGATTTAAAAGGTTTTGATGGTGGAAAATGCTGCAGACTCAACATTAGAGCAAATCTGACTTCTATTCAGCAAAAAATTACCAACGAGAGTAAAAAAAAGTGTAAACATTTTTCTACTTGGCCTTTATTTCTTGTATAAGTTAATTATGGTGACACTTAAAAAAAATCTGTCCCTTTTTTAACCACCTTCTGAATGTTGAGAGTTTCCAATCCAAGCAGTTGTGTAGATGTACAAAGGCACTTAAAGGCAACGTAAAACCACAACACCTGTCAAACAGCAGCGACGTTCAGCTGCTGTCGGCTCATCCTGGATCAGGCTCACTGTGGATGGGATCAGCTCTGACACTGCAAAAACACTAAATATTACCAAATACTCCGGTCTGGTTCTAATGCAAATATCTTAGGAAACTTGGAATAAGACAAAACTAACTCGCAAAAATATGGGAGTTTGTTTTAAGTCGATAATTCCTTAATATTGATGAAAAAGTACTAGATCCATTGGCAGATTATTTCACTTAAACCAAGACATTTTCCCAGGTTATAAGTGGAACTAGAACCTTTTCCATCAGTAGTAAATGAATTATCTTGCTGAAAAGTTACTTGATAGTTTTATCTTGTTTCACGCGAGAAATTTGCATTAGAAACTAGACCAAAAATACTTGGCAAGACTTTGTTTTTGCAGTGTAAGTGGTGATTCAACTCCGGAAATAAAAAAAAGGTGCAAAAATAGCTGTTGGCAGATTTCACGATATAAAAATCTATCAAGTTTGGGTTAATTTTTTCAATTGAAAGCTTCATATTTGATGTGAACAGACAGAAACTGCTGATTCCTTCAGCTCCACAAACTGCCTCTGCTCATAGTGTCCAACTCGTCGGGCTTCATGGTTCCCACAGGAACCTGAGCACAGGAACGAGTCACGGCGCCAGGCGCTCGCCTTCACACTGGATGCCTCACCGACACCAGATACAACCGGTTCGGGTCCTCATCAAATGAAAGACCAGACTGTTTGAATCCTTGCTTTACTGGTCTTCTAGCAGATTGCACTTAAACTCTTGAAGTAATATAAATATATATAAATATTTCAGACCAAATCAGGTGGTTATATAAGGGACTTGATGTTGATCACAGCCGACTGGTGAAGTTTATTTTCTAGATTAAAGAAAACAATGTTTGATCTCAATCTGCTGATTAGCTTTTTGATGAAACACTGGAGCGCAAACGGCTCTAAGGCCTTAATCCTTCTGTTGTCAAATGTATTGCTGTTTAAATGCAATTTAAAGTTAATTTTGGAAAGGTTGTATTTTTTATTGTGCTGCTCTGGTTTGAAAAAGAAAACTCTGGATCAGACGACCTTAGCCTGACCTTTCACACCACTGCAAAAACGCAACATCTTATCAAAGTGTTTTTGTCTGGTTTCTGGTGAAGGGGTGTCAAAAGTGCGGTCCAGGGGCCGTTTGCGGCCCGTTGAGTAGTTAGGAGTGGTCCTGGACGCAGCCTAGAAATGGTTTTTGCGTCAGCAATAGGAGCCGACACAGAGGGAGACTTTTTCTTTTTTATGACATTTTTGATGATAAATTTACATCTTAAATAGACACAAATCAAGTGATTTTTTTCTTTTATTATCCATGTTGTTTTTAATGTTCATAGTAAGTAGGGTCACAAGTCTCCCAATTACTTTTTACTCGAGAGCAGATTTAGTTTAATCATATAATTAAACTAAATCCAGTTAAGTCTTGTCAAAGACTCTCATGTTTGGAATAAACTAACACATCTTGACCAACAGTTTAGGAAACTCTCCAACTTTGAGTCACTTAATGACTTTTCATATGTAAAATATTACATGTTAATCTTTCAGAGCAGGTAAAAAGGAAAAAATTCATAATAAAATTATTTTGCTGTTTTAACTGGAAAGAAAATACAAATTGTGGCTCCTGAATATTTTCAACTTGGCGATTTTAGCACACGAGGCAAATTAACATTCAAGTAACTTCAGCAACACAGGAGTTTGTAAGCAAATAATTCCTTAATATTAATTTTATGAAAGTACTAGTTCCACTGCCAGATTATTTCACTTATGAGATATTTTCTCGTGTTATAAGTTCAATAATCTAACAGTGGAGCTGCTACTTTTTCATCAACATTAAGGATTTATTAACAAGCTGTATCTTGCTTAAATATTACTTTTGTTAACTTGTAAGTCAGTTTAGTTTTCTATTAAAAGCACACTAAGATATTTGCATAAGAAATCAGACAGAAATACTTGGTACTGTCAGAATACTTTGTGTTTTTGCAGTGATTGGGTCTCTTCCAGAAACGAAGCACAAATGGCTCGTTGTTTAAAAACTTGATGCACTCATGTTCAGGAAAGAGTTTTCCAGATTTCTGCTTTTTTATTGCTTCCTTTTTTTACGGCTTTTGCTGTGAAGATGAGCCGAAACTTTCCGAGTCTTCTGATTGTTGTTGAAACTGTGAAAAGCTGCCTGGCCTGTGCAGCTGTTTGTCTCTCCATGTTGGACTGTCCTGTCGCCTGTCTGTCAGTCTGTGCTCATGTTAAACCTGGAACTTAGAAATGCACTGATTTGACTTTAACTGGATAAAAACATTTCCAGTTTCTTTCTTTTTTTCCCTTTGGGGATAAAAAGCCACTGAAATGCTGAAGGATCTTTGATAGAAGTAGTTTTAGATCTCACTGAAAAGTTGGGAAATATTGGATTGTCTCTTAATTTGTTGATGTGTTTCGGGAGCAAAAAAGGTGGGAAATCTAAATCCTGACCTGTCAATCACAAATCAGACCAGTTCAGGTTACCCAGGTTACATTAAATCTGATGCATCTCTAATATCAGACCTGCTGCGGCTACTTTTCTCCTGTTGGTTCTTGTCAGCAGACAGAAATGTCATATTTAGTAGCTTTCAAACATTTTCAGTTTTCTCCGTTTCATATCCGTCTAAGACGAGGGTCTGCAACCTACTGCGCTTCTACACCTTCAAAGGCTCTTTAAAAAACTGGCTTACATTAATTTAAACAGTTTTTTAATGTAATAAATGGATTTTCCACAATAAAAGGACACTAATTTATTGCCTGGTCTAGTTTTTAGTGAAAATTTCGCTTCACATTTGAAATAAGACAAAATTAACTTTTCGACAAGATTCAGCAGCTTGTTTTAAGTCAATAATTATTGAATATTGATTAAAAAGTATTAGTAGCATTAGCACTAAGATTATTTCACTTATTAAAATTTCAACATCTTGCATAAGGAAAAGTGTCCACCTTATTTTTGGTAAATGTTTTATTTTACAATCTGAACACAGAAATAAAACAGGTAAGTTTTAAATGTTCATTTATGAAAAACTTTTAGTTTTTTGAAGGTTTTGTTACATTTGCGGCTCTTAATTTTGTAAAGGTTGCAGACTCCTGATCCAAGACGCTCAACCAGGTTTGTGTAGCGTTTGTAGTTGTGCTGTTTAAAGACTGATCACTGTATTGAGCAGAGTCTACTTTACTTTTCTACGTCAGAGTTTTAGAAGTATAGCAGCAGAGTTCTATATAGATTTTAGCTACTAAAATGATTTATAGGTGTTTATTCTTTATACTTAAATTGCCTTCCCTTGTCCATGTAGAAGCGATGAGTTTTTAATAGTTTGAGGAAAACAGAAGTGGCCCGAAAAGGACTGCAGTCGTTTCTCAGGATCAGAGTTATTTTCTTCTCTCAGATGTTAATTTATTAAAACATCAAATCCGTTTGTTATTAAAACCTATTGAAGCGAAGCAAACGGGACAATTTCCTCCAAAACAATGGCAGCTCGTTTAAATTGTGATATTTTCTGTTTTGTTTTTGAGAAAATTTGTGATTGTAATCATTTCAATGCAATGTTTCATGTAAATAAAATACTTTTTTTTATTACATTCCTGTATTTATTTGCACCAAACAGCAACTCTTAAAAACAATCTAGAGAGAAAAATTATACTTTTACAAATCCATAAAGAACAGGCCTAGTAGCAAACATGTGCAGTAAAAAACATACGGAAAAAGAAATTTACATTCTCTCAACATTGGTGCTGTTTTTCAACTTTTCCAGGTTAGAAAAATCACAAAACTACCTAAACGGATGTCGGCATCATGCTGAGGGTTCTGATGGTACAACATGGAGGAAAAACTGAAGAGGACGACTTAGAAACTCTTCAACTTTCCTTCTCATCCGCAGCTAAAAGATCAACGCCGAGTGTTTCGGCAGAACAAAGATCCTAAAAACATTAAAAATGGTTTGGTAAGGATTTTATCTGGCTAATATTAAGCTCCATAAACGCTTCAGGCCTCAACAGCATAAAAAATTTCTGAAACACGACAAAAACAGAAAATCTTACCAAGTATTTTTTCATGTAGACTCAAGTGCAATTATCTCAATACCTTTGAGATGAGAAGAAACTCACTCAAAGTAACTTTTCAGCAAGATATTAGTGTTTTGTAAGTCACTAATTCATCAATATTGAATATAAGAAGGTACTAGTTCCACTGGTAGGTTATTTTACTCATAAAAATGTTTTAAGTGAAAAATCTGGAACTTTTTCATCAACATTAAGGAATTGTTGACTTAAACGCTTATCGCTTGCTTAAACGTTGCTTGTAAGTTAATTTTGTCTTATTTCAAGTGAACTAAGACATTTTCACTAGAAATACTTTGAGTTTGTGTTTTTGAAGTAAAATGATTAAAACCTGAGCCCTCTTCAGAAAACCAAACAATTTGAATGAATAATGTCATTTCTAATGATGAGAACAAGTCAAAGATGAAGCCGGGCCCAATTTTAACAGCTACAAAAACAATATAAATCTATATTTTACATATAGATATAATATTTCCACCAAATGGTGGTTAGTTTTTAAAAATCCTTTAAGATGTACTTTTCAAATCTTTATTTCCAAGCCCAAAATGATCATGCTATTCAGATGAAACTTCTGATCAGAACCGTATGTATCAGTTTAGCCTGACGGCTTCAAAGCTGCATCCTGACACTCCAGGTTTCCTCCAAGCAGCAGAAGCTGCTGCCGCGTGTGTGTGTGCGCGCGCGCGTATGTGTGTGTGTGTGTGTGTGTTCGCTCCTCCTGCAGGCCTGAGCTCAGTCAGCCTGGCACGTCAGCAGCAGCTGCTGCAGATAGTCCGTCGCCGTGCAGCAGGACGGCTCATTGCGGCCCAGGAACAGCAGCCTGCGGTAGTTGGCCTCAGGGACTTCGCACAGGATCCTGGAACGAAGCCACAGCGAGACGTCGCCAAACACAGACACACTGGGTTCACACACTGTCCCTCAGTAAAAATCTGGGATTTTTCCAAGCATTTTCAAGGTAAGTTTTCAAATGTTTTAAGCGCATTGGAGATTAAAACAATACAAGAATACTAACAGAAACTGTTTCAATTCCGTACGCAGTTTCAATGACGTTGTTTGACATATAAAATATAAGAAACTTTTGTTTTAATCACAGATTAATAAGTAATTAAGGTCATTAGAAATGGTAAATATTCATTACATTGGAACAATTCAAATAAATTGTGTTAAGGCAAAAGTATCTTAAAGCTCAAATCAAATGCTTAAACACGATATACAAAATATAATTTACATCATTTTAACTAACCTGAATCAATAAAGGCTTAGCGTGATTCAACTTCAGAGATTGAGAAAAAAGGCAACTGGTTTAACCGTAAATAACATTTTCCAAATTCAAGCTTTTAATCAGAATTTTGCACTTTTTTACAAAAATGTCATGTCGTGTCAAAAATTTCATACAGAAATCAACTTTCCAAACCTTGAAATTCAAGCATTCCCACGATTTCAATGAACTTGTGGTTTCTTAAAAAAAACTCTCAAAGTAAGCATGAAGAAAAATTAGCATACTGATGGATTTGAGGTTTACCAGTCGTATATATCGTCTGTAGTCCGTTCTGGCTTCACCTGCACCCACTGACCGATGGACCACATCCTCACCACGTTATCGCTGGAGGCGTCTTCGCTCTCTGAGTCTGGGTCAGCATGTGTGTTGGGGATGTCCTCATAACACAGGAAGTAGCTGAAAGAGAACAGCTCACATAGTAAAGGCCACCTATCATACTTTCTTGAACAGGCTAGAATTGGCTTATGGGCTTTAAAAAAAACATGCTTGTTACATTTTTGGCACAAAATTGTGTTTTGATCTCCTTTCCTAATGAGCTGTTTTAGAGCCTCTTGTCTCTTTAAATCCAAACAAACGGCTGCTGGCCACGCCCCTTAGGCTGGAGTTCCACTTGGGTTGCTAGGTAACCGGCTGGGCTCTGCTGGGGTTGCTAGGTAACGGTGGAGGGCGAATGGAATGTGACTTAATAAGCTAAGTCACATTTTTCAGACACCAAAAAATATCAACTAGCTGCCAAAAAACATCTATGTGTTTATTTTTTTTATGGACAATTTTATTTTTTTTAGAAGCAGCTGAGATCCAGATGGAAGAATAAAAACAAGCAAAATGTGAATTTTGCATTACAGGTGTCCTTTAACCCATCTTGACCGGAAGGCGTCGGCACTGACGCATCTAAATTTGCAGTACCGTAATTCCGCCACACGTAGCGCTATCTGAAAAATTCCAACGGTTTTGGAAAGGGGAGATGTTGCACTTTCCAGCAAATATCGGGTTAATACAGGACACTGGTTTAATAGATGGTATATTTTGGAAATAACTTGCTGGATATTGAAAGTTCCGGTTGTTATGGATACATGGGTAAGTATATCATCTCACAGGACATTTAAAGAACTACTTACAATTAAAATAAGGAAGATTTATTTAGGCAGACGCTCAAAAATTCGGCGTTAAAGGGTTAAGTGACAAATAAACAGACATCAAATTAACTCTCCAGACTCACTAATCAGTCTGGATCTCTTCTTCCTCCTCTCCTCTCCGGTGGCCCTCCTGGACTCTCTGCACGTTCCAGCGCATGCGTTTGTAGACTCCGGTGTCGACGTGGGACAGATAGGGGGTCGGCTTGCAGTAACGGAAGGTGGTCACCTTCCTCTGGCCCAGCTGAACCTGGCCAACGCAGAAGTGAGATATGCTGGAGGGACGGAGGGGGACAGACAAAGGAGCACGAAGGGTTAA
The DNA here is from genome assembly GCA_903067075.1 of Micropoecilia bifurca. Classification (NCBI taxonomy): domain Eukaryota; kingdom Metazoa; phylum Chordata; class Actinopteri; order Cyprinodontiformes; family Poeciliidae; genus Micropoecilia; species Micropoecilia bifurca. Next base: position 14,184 of record CAEGAF010060498.1, read on the forward strand.
ATGGCGTGAGACGGGTCACAGACGGAGAAACTAATCAAGCAGATCTCAGCTGTACCTCTTGGGTTGGGCCTCATCCAAACTGATGAGGTCATAGCTGGCAGAGGTCAGCAGCAGCTGCTCCAGCCTGTCACACAGCTGCTGGGAGAAACTCAACAGCTGCAAGCAGAAAGAGCAGCAAAGTCAGCCTGGTTCCCTCTGAACCCACTGACTTTAATACACACGTTTAGTAAGTTATTATATATAAATTAATATCGTTCATTACAAATCATTATTACAATAATTAATACTGCAAAAATTATTATTACTAGTTATAATAATGTTATTATTAGTAATTATTGCTAATTGCAATTAATAATCAATTAATTGTAATAAATTATTAATTACAGCCAATAATTTGATTGTAAATTAAATTATTATATAGTATTACCTATAATAATTAAACTAATTAATTTTATTTATTGTTTATTAATTATTCATTTTATTAAATCAATTTTATTTTTTCTAGCTTAATTGATCAATTTGACTAAATTAAAGTTTCTTATTTAAAATATTATTTTAGACACTTTAATTGGAAGAAATGTATTTAATATTTGTTAATATAGGCAGAACCAGCCCAACACATATCTGAGTTAAATGGCTGCTTAGGATCCACCAGGAATGTTTTGTTTGTTTGTTGGTGAAAACATTAGATGATACAAACTAAATGGTATTAAAACAATTCCTATATTATTTTTGTAGTTGGTACACATATAAAACACGATGAAGCATCTGGTGCTGATCTGGTGATATGGGGGCCCCAAATGAAAGTCTGCTTAGGGTTCAGGGCCTTGTGCCGGCCCTGGACACAGGAGACCAGAAAACAGCTCCAACTTTGGATTTTTAATAGAAAAGACCAACACAAAGAAGTATGTAACTTATTCAGGAAATAGCTAAAGCTCAATTAGACTGGATGGAAGGTGGACACGGTTAATAGAGGGAAAAAAATAACCAAATAAACTGAAATTATTATGCCGTTCTCAATAGCAACACAAGATGTGGATTTTCCAGGAAGCGTTTACCTTTGAACAAAATTCAGATGGCTTATGGGCGCAGAGTGACCCTGTGCTCCGACCTGTGGACTCCAGGTGGTTAAAATAAGGCTGAGAGGTGAAGAGCAGGCTGGAAACCGCAGCAGCAAGAGCCTCTCTGTCTGTGTGGCTGTTCCTGCCAGAACAAAAACCCAATGAAGTGAGAAAACTAGACAAATTAAATCAGTTTATCATCATCACCAGTCCGACACTCACCCACTAACGAGGCTGTCCTGCAGGTTGTCCACTCTGCTCAAGAAGAACTGGAGTTGCAGCTGGATTGAATGCAGGTTCCCCGTCAGCCCGCTGACCTCTGGGCAGCTGCAGGACACAGACCTGCCACAAGATGGCGCCAGAGCAACGTCAGCCAACAGCGCCAGCGGCTCGTCCTCTACGTGCAAACAGAATGTTATTAAATATGACGTTTATTCACTTTTTGGAAACTATTAATGGTCCAATAACTTTCTGATGTGCCAGCTGTTAAAAAGTAGAACAGAACAAAATAAATATACAAAATAAAAAAATACATTCTTATTTATGGCATTAATATTTTGGATTAAAACAAATTTAAATAACATTTTCAGATGTGTGATTGATTGTCTTTAAACTTCTTTTTATCAGCTTTTCTGTAATAATAATAATGAATATTAATTGTTCATTGATCTGGACTTATAATAATTCTCATCGTTCATATCACTGGTTCCTTCTGTTACTGTTTCCTGGTCCTTACTCCTTTTTCTCTGTCTTCCAGCAGTCATTTCTCTGTAGGTTTACTCGTTACTTGGGTCCTTCATTCAGACATAACAACACCATCCTTTAGCCTTCTGTTGTAGTTGTAGCTGTTCTCATGTTCATAAGGTAAAAGGTATGACAACAGTAGGTGAAAGGTGCTGGCGCCTTTTACCTTTAGCTGAGTAACTTTATTTTGAAGCATAGCTACTTGAGTAAGATTTCTGTTTACTCTACCCATTGTGAGTAACTTCACTGAATAAAAAACGGGCTTGTTTTAACCAAAAGAAATCACCAGATGTAAACACACTTGCAGTTTTCTATTGGAAAAAAATTAATCTGGAATGTTTTGTTTTGGTTTTTTACCTGATTTTGTAATTATGTTACATAAATTATTTTCATTTGGTCTTTTAAAACACCAAATTTGCACACAACTGTATATCTTGATTCATCTGATGTCATTTTTAAGTATTAAATGATTTATGTTTTGATCATGTACTTGAATAGCTTTTTCATCATATACTTTTTTACTCTTCAGTCATTTCTTGTTTACTTTTTACTTTTACTTGAGTAAAATTTTACTTGACAATCCTTGTATGATGTCGCTCTGTTAAAACTCTGTTCGAGGAGACGCATAAGGGCAAGTCCTCATGTGGATCGATGTTTTTAATGTTTTTATTTTTACTTTTAATAATGTTTTCATCTTTCTAAATCTTTTTCAAAATCTCTGTCTCTTTCTGTTTTTATTCTGATTTTAAATTGTGTAAAGCACTTTGAAATGCCTTGCTGCTGAAATGTGCTATACAAATAAAATTTGATTGATTGATTGATAAAAATTTGCTATTCAGCTATTCAGAGCAGGAACTTGGTTCACTTTATTTACTTTACAAATGCATGTCAGCTACAGTTTGTACCGTTTCAATTAAAAGAAACATGTTTTCTCACCACTTCTTTGATTCATTTTGTCCAGCTGTCGACTTTAAGTCTGTGTCCAACCAGAGNAGTCACAAAATGTCACCAAAATCACTCTGTCCCTCTAAAATCTTTCAGAAAATTGCAAAAGTGTATTGAATTGTATCGTTTGCTGAATACCGCAATATATATGTATCGTGGGCAGAATATCGTGTATCGTATCGTGAGATTATTGTATCACTACAGCCCTATATACTCTACCCAACTCTTCTTATCATTGTGCCTTATTATGTTTTTCTGAAGTGTGCAGACTGTACAGTTACCAATATTTTTAACAGTTATTATTAACACAGAAACAACTGGACAGGTTTTTTAAAACGTGTTTCTCTTTAAATGACCGCTACATTAACAACATGCGGCTCTACAGGTGAAGTGCGCAAACCTCTGAGCTCCCGGTTTCGATGTCCCTCCGTCAACTCCGGCGCTTCTGCGCCTCCGTCTTCCCGTAGCAGGTCCTTAAAGGCATCCAGGGACGGAGAAGAGTTGTCCGTCAGAACCACCAGCTCGTCTTCGCTATCTATCATATCGTCTGTCGGGTGTTGGCAACAAGCTTTGTCGAAAATCAAACCTCTGTGACTTCGTGCTAATTAAAGATAGCAATCTCGTTAGCTAGCTTGCTTGCTAACAACAAAAACGAAAAGAAAACAAAAAGCACGCAACACAAACAGTGCCACAAATTATTTAGACTAGGTGGATTAATTTGTAAAACTATTTAAGAAATATTTTATACCACTATTACACGTGTAGTAAGTGTCTATTCACAAAGTAAACTGTTGGTTCGGAGATCGTCAGATGACGTTATGTTCGTTGCTAGCTTCTTCCTCCTTTTCGTCAGGTCGAAGGTCAAAGGTGACGGCACTTCAAAGTTTTTAATCATAAATAACGACACTTTGTTATTTATTTTAAATAGTTATTTGATATTCACAATTATTTGTCTTAGTTTAATTTTCACATTCAGTAGAATATATTTTAGTACGGCATAGCTAACTGGTTGGAAATTACAAATGTCAATTCTACAATGACGGTTCTATATCAAAATTTACCGAGAGTCTAGGAGAGGGCCAGAGATATTTTTTGTTTATTATTTTCATGGAAGCGTAGTACAAATTAATAAGACAAAAAAAGAGAGAAATGTTAATAATAAAACAGGGAATTATTTTATAATTTAATATATCAAGTGAGTCAAACTTGAGGTTCCAGTGCAGCAGGTTGCTGACTCCTGATTTACCAGATGAAAACTTTGATCCTGTCGCAAAGTGGCTGAAGTTAAAAGTGCAACACCTTAATTTTTAATTCATTATTGTGTGTGTTGTGTGTGTTCATACTAATCAAATGCGACTGCAATCAGACTTCGTTGTGAAAGGTTTATGACTAATCAAACCCACTCACACAGATAAAGAATGTAGATGTCACACAAAATGGACTGAACTTTTCCAATCGTTTTTGACCACTCAATGCACTTTACTCTAGAGTCACATATTTATACACCTATATGAAATTTGGTGTTAAGCACCTTGCCCAGGGGCACACCAACACATGGCAGGAGGAAGCTAGAATCGAACCTACAACCTTCCGATCACAAGATGACCACTCTAACCACACAGCAACTCGTGTTTACTGTTTATGCAAGCCCTTCTGCCTCCTGTGGATCAATTTTAAAGCTTAATAATGGGGGTTGTCATAAGATCACAACAAGATAAAGTAGGTAACAAATGTTCAAGGCGTCATCTTCTGGTGCAGAATGCATGTCTCACATCGATGACATAAAAGCTGGATAAAATGCAACATAGCCATCTTCACTGGACGCTTTGAAGACAATCAGATACATATCAAATTTAGCACCACGTTTGGAAGTGGCACAAATCACATTTTTGGAGGAGATGTGAAAACAGGAATATATTTCTGTAGTATAGTAAACATTCGCTAAAATACCACAAAGGTTTTGTAAAAAGTTAATATTTGTGAACTTAAAAATATGTTTAAAATTACTTCTGCATAATGAAATCCTGGTAACCCCTATGTTGACTTATTGAAGGATTCTCCCTCTGTGTTTCCATGCTCTTTTCAGAACATCGGTCTTTCCTAGCAGAAGTGGCTTATTTGCTGCCATTTGTATGACACAGCATTTGTAACTGTCACTGAACTCACCTTGCACTTCTTGTACATGTAAGAAATATTTGTTTTAAGCTGTGATGTTGCCGGTGCTTTTTATTAGCATCTTATATTAGCATCTGAGCACCTTTATGATGCAAAGTCGTGTTGCTTTGCTCAATTTCAGGGAGTGATTGTCATATTTTGGCTGGATTTGTCCATACATGAATTGTTTTGCTTGTACACCAAAAGGCTTGGTTTTGGTCTCATCTGATCAGACAATCTCTTTCCACATGTTTGTTGTGTCTACTACATGTTTTCTGCAAGAAAAAAAAAGAAGAACTGGAAACCATTCATCCTGTATGATGGGACAAAATCTAAATAAGATACACTTAAGTACACTAATATGGCAAATGTGGAAAGATAAATGTGATTGGAATACTTTAGTTTTTGTGTTCCATATTCTTCATTGCTCCACTGGTGACAAAAATGTTGAATTTGACTGCGATTGTTTATCAAGTTGTAACACAAGTTCTTGTGTGGTAGGAAAAAAAGGACCAAACTAAAATGTAAAACAGTAGAAGATCCGCCTGAATGAGAAAGTTTGGCCTTTCCATAGTTTAAAAATATCAGTCAGAGCACAATGCAGAGGAACTACATGCAAATTACCCTGGCAATGACAGAGAAATGTCACATGCTGTGTTGTCATATTGTTTTTCATGCAATCAAATCATTTTATGCAGGCTTTGGTTGACTGTTGAACACTGGGATTTTGAAGTGTTTTGATAAGCTGAAATATGATTATAGAATACAATCACTACAATATTAGTTCCAAGCTTAAGAAGTTCAAACTATCAATGATACAGTTATGATTTCTGCACTATTTTGCTGGCACTTTCTAATGTTGAAAATGTTCTCACCTTTTTCTTTTCAGGACTCATTTTAATGAAAACCTTTTAGATTTTTATAATACACCTTAAATAGTTTTTATTCTACTTTATAATTGTGCTCTTCTTTGTGGAATAAGCGGTAAAAAAGACTTTTTTCAGGGCATAGCTGACAGATAACTTATTTTGTTTAGATTTCTTGTGCCGCTCACATGTCTGTGCCGCCCTGAGCAGAGAGCCACGTTACGCAGAGCCACACTGCACTCTGAACCAGTCCAACAGCAATATGAGGCAGATTTCTTTTGACATCACAACTCCCTCTTTATGTGTTTTAATACTTTTTTTTCTTTTGTGTTTCACATTTCGTAATGGCGTAAAGTAAAAGTGTAATAAGTGAATCTGCTGTCTGTAAAACCAAGCTAAGCTGTATTTCCATTTGGTAACACAGTTGTCATGATGTTTACAGGCCGTGTTTTTACAGCAGAGTGTCAGGTTGCTCCCTATCTGATTCCTGCTTCCCTCCTGCTCAATTTTCATTTTGCAAATCAGTTATTCAAATGTGCTTCACTTCATCCATTTCAAACTGCTGGCTCTTCCTTTATCTCCCTCCTGCACTCTGACTTCAGTGGTGTCAATTTAATCTGTTACCTCAGCTGTCATTTTTCAATTTGACAGTCTTGCATTGACAAACATTTATGTTCAGCTGAGCTTCATAAGTTTCCCCTACTGTTGCTTTGCGCTACAATTTGATTAGTTTTTAATGTGAGATTTATTTGAAATTATTTATTTGGGGAAATCATGCAACTGGAAGAAGTAAAATAATGACAACACCAAGCATATTAATTTGCACAAAAACAAACAAATTTCTTTAAAAAACTGCTGAACATGAAAAATAATTTTAATAATTTTAGAAAATGTACATCCTTTACTTGGACTGTAAACAACTGCACAGTGGGTCAAAACGATTTCAGCAAACTTTAAATAAGCCAAGGCTACTGCAGCTGGTTGGGCCTTTTACTGATATTTCAAATGTTTTCCAAGAAACTTATCAACAAAATCAACAGCAGTATCAATTTATTCAACATGCCTGTCCTAAAATAAGAAATGCTGAAAATGTTGCAATCAGGTTTTCTTGTCATTTAATTTGGTTTGGAACAGGAAATAAAGTTTGATCAGCGACTGGAACACAGATTATAGTTGGGTTTTTATCATAGTTACACTATTTTGTTTATGTTTCAGTCCATTACTTTTCAACATTGACCTAAATTCTATCGTATAATGTATATTCACATCACCTAAATTTACTTAAATTTCAGTAGCTGCAATTTCTCCTTCCTCAGGTCCTGTTTTGCTATTTCAGTTGTTGAGTCTGTTCTCAATTTTATTCCAACAAACCGTGTGAGAGATTTCTCACAGCAAACATGATTGTGTGGTTTTTATTTTTTTTTTAACTAGTTGACATAATAATAATAATTACAAAAAGGAAAAGTTTTGGAGAACCTAAACTAAAATGAAATGAATTAAAATAGAACTTGGTTTGCATGGCACTCATGCGTCTTTGTAAAGGAGAAGTCAGGCCTTGAAATGTCACTGCATCATTTTGTATCACAATGTTGACACATGATAGGCTTCCCTCAGAGCTGCCAGTTCCCACCTCTGAATAAATGGTTGAATTTCAACCATTGCAAAACTGCCCATGTATAATGCAAAATCAACACCAAACAGTGAAACATGGAGGTGGGAGAATCATCTTCTGGGGTTAAATGTTTGTCAAGGTGGATGAAGTTAATTACAAGTCAGTTTTGACCCAAAATCTTCAGTATCTGAAGCTTAAAATAAAGTTTTGCTTTTAAAAACACATCCACTCTTCTATAAAGATCCACACCAAACACAAATGATTTACTAATCACTGCACCATATGAATTATGTTTTGTGTTTAATTGTGTGTTATTTCCCTAAACTTAATTTATCCTATTAAAAAACAGTTAATTGACTTTGAAAACCAGTCTGTCTGTCACCTTTTGTCTATTTTTACTTCAAACTAGCATTTTTTTTAATTTTAGTGAACCTGTTTTATGTGTCATTGAAAGTGAAAAATGGTTCTGTCTTATCTTTATGCTACACAAAAAAAGGAAAAACATTTTCACAAGAGTTTGTAGATCTCAGTGCATTTATGGAAGAGGATTAGGGCAACAAGAAAAATCCTACTTTGATTTCAGACTTTTTTCACGTCGGGGTCACCATCACGTCGGGGTCACCATTGTATAGAAGAATTAAAGGGTGGCTTTACTCTTAATTGTATTGTAAATAGGAAATAATACTCAGAAA
>CAEGAF010060511.1:0-96301 GCA_903067075.1 Micropoecilia bifurca
GAGCATCCCATTGAAAATGCTAGAGCAAAATAAAAAGGGTTGTACCAAAATATTGTTACCATAAATTCCCCCCCCCCCCCCCCCCACACACACACACACACACACGCTTTTCTCCTCACACTGCTACATGCACTCTCATAATGAGACACCCCATCTTGTAGGCTCACTAAAGACACCTACAGCTGGCAAACACCCAGATCTTCAAAGTGATAGTTAGCATCTAGTCATTACCGAGAAGAAGAAAGAAAACAGAGGACAGAAGGAAGAGAGAGAGAGGGGGGCAATAAAATAATACAGAAAAGGGGTAGAGTCACAGTGGATGGTTTCCTTTTCCAATCATCATCCCATTTGATCTGAAGCTGCATCTACTCTCAGCTCTTGTGCAGAAAATAAACTAAAACGGCAAGGAACTCAAAGGTTGAAGGGGAGTAAACAAAGTTGATGGGGATGAGCGCCACTGATCTTATCCAACATTAGACGTGACACAAGGACATCTTTGAAGGCTGTGGCTTATTTTTTCTCGTGTGGAAATTAGGAGCAGTTGGTCGATCTCCACGCGTCCGTTTGTTTGTTAGAACACAGAACAGACCGCAGGCGGCGTTAAAGAATGCGATACAATACAAAAAAATTAGTTGACTGCTTGTTATGTAGCAGCAAAAAAATGTTTTAATACTTCTTCTAGTGAGTTATAATAATACTACTGAGCATATTAAATAAATAGCTGCTTTCCCTCATCGTTGACATCTTCACCAACCTTTAACGATACGAGAAGAATCAAAGAATTCGAGCTGATGTTCACACAATACACCCTGAGGCACGCACCGTTTCCTGGTAAAACTATATTCTTCCTGTGGGTGTCGTGCGTCAGGTGACTGACAGTAAGCAGAGTTGCAAAAGGGAAGGAACAGAACCAGAAGAAAACCACATCAAGGCTCTGCATTTGAGATACCGAGTCATTAAAACCGCTCGTTTCACATTGAAAACGAATGCTGCACGCTTTTCTGAAAGATAGTTGTGACTTTAGCTGTTCTGACTGTGGGAAGACATGTGACTGAGAAAAAAAACACCTGGTATTAATTTGACGAGAATTGTAATATTGTAAAACTATCCCGTAGCCATATATTTTGGTTCATATTTCCAGAAAATCACAGCACACAATAAAGGCCAAACTTTTTCTTATGCCTGCCAAATATGAAGAAGCGTTAGAAGATAACCAATTACGCGAGCAGTGTTCAACCAACATTTTCTTTTTGTCCACTTTCAGCATTTCTCCAACTGTCTCCATTCCCTCTTTCTCTAATAATACAGCCATTGAGATGTGTAATTTACTGTCCATTTACTGTTGGAAGGATATTTTTGGTCTGATGCGATTCTGCTGCAATAACAAGTTATGCCATCTGGCAACTTCAAGTATGCAGTTTCACAAGAGTTAATAGTAATTCTTGTGAAATGTCAATGTCAAGCTCGCAGTGTTTTATATGATTTTTTTGTTTTTTAAATCCGGCTGTCTGCCAGGCTTTAAATCAAAGGTCGTCTGAGCAGGTACAAAATGTCCCCACTGAGGAAGGAGCTGATAGTTGATAGATGGTCTGTTTGAAACATCCCGTGACAAGCCGCTCTGATGCCTGAAGCAAAACTGGAGAATGGCAACGGACTAGTATGTTTCCCGTGTTTTCTGCGTTTACCTTAGTTCTTTTGTTTAGGTTGGTTTACTCAGCCTTCAACTGTTGGTACCCAGCCATTTGGTCCGCCCTCTACCGGGATCTGCTTTACTCGCAGCATGTTGTTGCATTTAGCGCGGCTGCAACGTGTTCATAATAAAAGCTGCAATAAAAAATGGCAGGTTTACTATCATGTAAAAGGATATAGGACTTCTTGGACTTGCAACGGTGGCAGGAAGCAGAATGTTGGTGTCACCAGGATATTCCCCGGTAATGAGAGTGGATCAAAGTGAGACTTTCTGCAGACATTTGAACGCAACAGATATTAAAAATCAGGGATTTTAAGAATTTTAAACATCCATTTAAAGAAAAACCTTCTTAAGTAAAGGCCTCTCACTTCCAGAGCTCAATTTATACAGTGCTTTGCATGCTACTTATTTTTAGTCGCACAAAAGCAAGCTTTTTCATCAACACAGCCACAAAGCAGAGACTGACAGAGGAGGCCCACTCATTCCAAATCCCCAACCAGTACCTAAGAGACACCGATACAGATGGACAACAGCCAGGAGCTGGACACCCTGGACACAGATGGATCATGGTTGGGCTGAGTTACGCTGCAGAAACCTTACGTGTATTTGTAAAGAAAGTTCATACATTTGTCTCAAGTGTGTGCTTGTATTTTAGAAGCGTGTCTATGTGTTGTCTCCTCAACAGCTCAAAAGTAAAGTGTTGAGATGAAGACAGGAAGCAACGCACATACTACACACTCCCATGAATCAATTTCCAAACACACACACAGACACACACACAGGGAGCAACAATGTTATGACAATAACTCTGTGTTTTACAGCCCACTGTAGCTGCACATCTGGATAACATCAGGCACAGATACACACACACGTCGAGGAAGAGCCATGGCCAAGAAGACAGGGAGCGCGCACACACTATGAAAAAAAAAGACAAAAATCTTGATGCAGTTCCCTCTTGCTCCTCCACCCTGCTCTATCCTCCTCTCCATCTATTGCTCCCTTGTTTTCTCCCTTTCCTTCTGTTCTTGTTGTCTCTCCTCTAATCCGATACGACAGAGACACAGAACACAAATCTCCCTGCTGGCAGAGGAAGGACGGCAAGTTTCAAGCTGAAGAGAGGGAAGAAAAAGGGGTAGAGGGAGAAAAAAGATTGACTGTTGAACACTAGTTGAAGTGATTTATGAGGTTGGAGTCTGTGCTCGAACATATGTAGACACTCCTTGTCTTCCATTCGATCTTTCCAGCAGATAGACACAGAGAATAAACTATTTGGCAAAGATTAGTGTAAACCAGGATAAATAGATAAATATTTAGTTGCTGTGCAGTCACAAACATCCAACCTATTATTAATGTGGAAGAGCCTCCCCAGCCCCAAAAGAGGCAAATTAGCGAGTATTTTCATTTTTTTTTAAGTTATCGGGTTTGCCTTGTGTTGAAAAAAATATTTTCTGGGAAAGAAAAAGCTCTAAAAGTAAAAAACCGATATCATTACTGTCAGACAAGAAAATCCTATCATGAAAATTTTACATTTAGATGTTTCTAAATGCAACTTTCGAACCCCTTTAAAAGTAGGGGGTAGCTCTCCTTTTTAGGTATTTATTACTCTAAATTTAACTATGACAATGAGACAGATGTTTAAGGTGATCAACACATTTTTACAAAAACACTAAACTAAATGAAAAATGTAGACATGAGGTTTTTGACAAACTCTTTTCATTGAAGACACTATTCTATATAATGCCATTCACTGTTCAGTGTGGAAACTGTGAATGAATGGAGATTCAATGGTCCACGTAATAATCAAAGGAAACACTACGCAAGTGGGTTTTCAGCTTTGATTTAAAGGAATTCAGTGTTTTGTCAGCTTTATAATTTTCTGGAAGTTTCTTCCAGATTAATGAAGCATAAATACTGAAACCAAACCCCAAACCAGGTTTGGTTCGGGGGATGAAGAGCAGACTAAAAGCAGAAGACCAGAAATGGTCTGAGAGGTTGATATAATTGCAGCAGAATGGCAACACTACAGTGTATCTTGGTGCTAAGCCATTCAGTGATTCATAAACTAACAAGTTTATGAAACTTACAAAACATATAAAGCCTCCTCTCTGAGCTACGGGTAGCCAGCGTAAGGAACAACATGCTCCATCTTCCTAGTTTTAGTGAGAACACGAGCAGCAGCGCTCCACATCAGCTGCAGCAGGAGTATTTATTTTTTAGGGACTCTGGTGAAGAAACTATTGCAGTAATCAATGTGACTAAAGATCAACACATCCTGCCGAGAGGAGTTATTATTGGATTCCGACTGGTCAACAAAACACATAATGATTTTGTGCAATGGGCAGGATCTAATTTCATTTAATTGGCAATGTTGTCATAAAAACTAACAGAATAATGTGATATTATGCAGGGAAAAAATAACACATGGCTGGTGAATTTATGAATATTTAAAATCCTTTGGAGGTTTGATATGAAACTTTTTGTTTTTCCTTTGATGTTTATTGGTCCAAGTGAATAAGGGGAATACAGTTATGAAGAAAATAATCCCCAAAGATTATGTCTTAAAGGTGCATACTAAAAAGTGTCTTAATCTTTGACAGTTCAGTATGAAAGGATGGACGTTTCCTTAGAGTATTATTGAAAATATTTTAAAATCAAAGCTGTAATTAACAGGAGCACAGACTAAATGTGAATATTGACAGAAAAGAAGCAGAGTAGAAAACATGTACTTGGACAAATAAAAGGAAGATAAGTAGAAAGAGATGAGGGATTAGGGGCACTCATCCTACAGAAACAAATAAGGATCATAGAAAAACCACATTTCAGATAAGTTGCTGGGAATTATAAGCAGTTAAAAATTAATCGATTCTGTAATCTGACTTCTTTTTTCCTCTCCCTCTCAGTGACTGTCCCGGGTTCCCTTAGTAATCACTCCATCCTGATTACTCTGATCCCTCCATTCTACTTGTCATTAAACACAAGACACACACACAAACACACGCACATGCATGCAAACACACATTACCACACAGTCACACATACAAGCCAAGAGACAGAAAACAAATGCCATTTAATCAAGTTGTATAAATAAATAAAAAGTGTGTATTTCCCATAAGTCCATCTGGTCCCCTGCTTCTCATCACACACACACACACACACACACACACACACACACACACACGTTCCAAGCTTTCATCTGCTGGTCAATAAAGCTCGCACACACTCTAAATGAAAGGCACGGATGACCACACACATTGGCCGGTGAATCTAAATGTAGATGAGTTCAGTCTGCTAGAACGACTGGCGGCAAGAAGAAACCTTTATCAAGCAAATCTATTTGTTTTCTGTTGTTTCACTCGGCGCCGTTTGACCATCCTATCAATCGGTTTAACAAAATGTTATCGACATGTGCTGGTTCGCTTTCATTTCGCAGCACTGTGCAATTTTGCTAAAGTGTAACTACAGTTCTGATCCAGTGGATCTGTTGCATAGCAATTTCAAATAGCAGAGGGGAAAAAAACAAAAACACTGAGCTAAACTGTGGGCACTGCATAAACATAGGCTGATGAAAGAAAAAAGAAAGAGAAAAAAGAAAAACGTGGACTTTGATTTGCAGAGTCTTTAATGAATTATATCTTCCAAACCTGAAGGAGTCTCTTATTTATTTTTAATGGTGTTAACAAAATTGGGCGATGAAGCCTGATGCCGCACAGATCAGTATATAAAATATGAGTGACTTGAAGCTATCTGTATTGCAAAACCCTGAGCCTGAAAATGTGGTCCCTAAGCCTAACCAACCAGAGAAATGTAGTGCCTAAAAGAGGCCAAAACCAAACTACGGTGCCTTACTCCGACCACATAACTCTGAGTCTTAAATAAGACCAAAAAATACATTATTGTTTAGACTGATTCCAATCAGTTTGGTGCCGAAACCTAATCAAGTAAATGTTGTCCCTCGACCTGATGAAGTAACGTCTGTGCCTAGTACTGATACACAAAACATGTCAAATAGTTTTATATTCAGCTTTTAAATAAAAAACTTCTCAATATAGCTTTAGTATCAACATAGCTTTTTATCACACAAAGCCACCACTTGGCAAGAAGCACCTGGATCAAGAAGCTTATAATCCTTAACCTGAGAAATGTTACCCTGGCAGCTGTTTTTCATACAAATTCTTGGTCTTTTAAGCCTGGAAAGTAACTTTAGAGCAAAACGATTTATAAGTTGTATTTTCTCTTTTTACAAAAAGCTTTTAGATGAATAAACATATTCTGAACTGTCCAGGACACCCAGCAACTTGAGGGAGAACATATAATAAATATTAGTTAAGTCATTAAGTTGTCTCTATCTAAGAAACTCTAGCAAGCAGGTAAAAAAAAATCCAAGTCATACAGTGAAGGATAATGCACTTGCTTTTCCACCTCTCAGATTCTAAACTTTCAAATATTCTTACACAAACTATGGAACCTCAGCTTGATTTTAGATAAGACTCCCAAAATGGCACAGGTCTACAGTTCTGTTTCAGTCAACATCTCACACTAATATATCTGTGGTTTAGAGAGATTAAGCGTTTTATCCAGTAATGATACTCAAGACTGCAAACATGACGCCAACAGATTCTGAACAGTCTAGGACATCCAGTAATTTGAGGGAGAAAATATTATTAAAATTCACCAATACAATCATTGAAAATGCAATTATTTAATTATTAAAATCAAATTGCTTTGGTAAAAATAAAGAGGGTATATATATATATATATAATTACAACACACCCATCTTCACCTACATACTACCACAGAGCCAAACTACCGTTCTCCACTTCCCAGTCTGAATGAATCGTTCCTTGTCTCTGAACTGATGGAGCGATAAAGTTGGTTTAAACAGCCATAGACACACCGGCACACACTGTTGAGACAGAAACATGTGTTTTACATCAAGAGCTCCCAGCTATACAAGAGCTAATGTTACCGTCTTTGTGCTAGTGAGCGCGTGCGTGTGTCAGAACAGGGGTGGAACATGTCTTTGCAATCTCCTATCAGCTTTTAATCTCCCTTTGGCAGAAAGGGGAAGACAGAAAGAGAGAAAGAAACCACTCAAAGAGAGAAAGTGATAACCACACAGTGAAAGGGGGGAACAAATGTATCCCCAATCTCTAAAACCTCCCATTATTCATTTTGTTTTGTAAGGCTACTTTGCTTTTTCCTTGCCTCGGGCGCAATGAGAGCAAGGAGGCAGAAGTTGCCTACTTTGGTTTACTTGTATGTGGGTGTTTATGTGTGATTTAATTCTTATTGTCTGAATACTGTGGGAGTTGACAATTTTCATTTTGGCTTCTTGGGTTACTTAGGAGGGCTGTGTTGCAGGGAGAAATGTCAACATTCATTCCTCGCTTAGTGCTTGTAAGGGACTCAACAGTTATTATTTAGCTTGGAGTGGTTGGCTTGTTGAGTTTGTTTAGGCCCTCCACTGTGTTGCTGCGGTCCAATTTGCAAAGCTGTGGCCTCTGTAATGTCCAGGAAACAGCAAATGTCCCGCAGACATCGAAGTCCTATAATATCTTCTCATCCCATGATCTGTGCTAGCTAAGCTGAAAACTAAGACTGGGTTATGAGCAAAAATCTTTTCATCTTAGTTGTTTATTAAACAACAGTCTAAATTAAAGTGTATTCTCTCTCCGTTTGGTAAGTTCCAAACGTGAATATAAAAGAGACAGAAGTGAAATCTTCATCTGTTCTATTTCAACCAAAACATTGCTCGGTAATTGGAAAATATAAATATACTTTTTTGCTCATGTTTTATTAAAGTGATGCTGTCACTATTTAAAGGCCAGACATGGCTAGCTGTATTGTGACAATCGATATTTCTTTATCCAAATTGCTGCTCTTATGACACATTTTTGATAGGGTTTGATATAATTTTATAGATCCACTAAATGTATGAGACGCGTAAACCTAAACGAGTAGATCTGGTGTCTAAACATGACCAAGTGTCTTTATGTTAATTTAGATTTATCAAAAAACTTTTTAGTATCAAAACATTTTACACAAGTTTGATTAGTAGACGTTCTTCTTTTTCATAACACTATTGCAAAGTAATAGACTACACTACAGAGCGCACCACACTATAAGCCGCACCCAGTTTTTTTTTTTAAATTGGAAACGCACATATATAAGCCGCTGATAATATCCACTCTCAGTTTTCCACACAGACGGCTGTGTCTCCAACACCGAGCCATGGATTCATTCACGCCGAGCTTACATACAGCGGCTCTATTCCTGTACTGCCAGATTGATAGCCCTCAACTTAAAACCTGCGTCATATGAACTTTGTGTTATTTCCATGATGAGAGGGTATGAGAATGAAAACATTTCTCCATTGTCCCTGCTGCTAGCGTGTGCTTTTTCTAAATGAAAATTAGCACGTTCTCCTTTGATTTCCTGCTAAAGCGTCACCTGGTGGTTGAAGAAAAATCCTCAGGAAAGTTGCACTGGGTTATAAGCCTCAAGGCTCAAAGAGTAGGAAAAAAGTAGCGGCTTATAGTCCGAAAAATACGGTAATGAGTTTTAATATCTAATTCTAAACAATTGTAGCGATTTGGAAAGTTGTACAGAAAACAGTCTCTTATCGTTGCTATTTATGATGGTCTACTTAAAAATGTGTCTTATATCAGAGTAAGCAAGATTAATTTTTTTTAAAATTATGTTACAACTATGAAATATTCATTTTCATAGATGAAATTAGAACCAAGTCATTTTGGTTCCATCCTATTCCTTTTGGCTGGTTTTTTTTCTGTTTAGCAGCCACATGTTTTATTTCATTATGCAAAGAACAGCATATGTCATCACATTCTGACAACATTACACTGCTTGATCACATACTCTCCAAGTAAATTAAGACAAACATCCATGATATGCACATAATACTTTGTGAACTAAGCAAATTGGATTGAAAATTTCATAGAATCTCAGCACCAGAAGGAATGAAATTACTGCAAGCTGCCCGACCCAGGGGTCCAAACAAGTATACAGCATAATTTTTCACACATTAAATATAAACAGTTTCTTTCTCGGAAGAACCAATTTCTCCAATAAGGACATAAACAACAACATTATTACAACATGCATAAGCCAACTGCACAAAGTGGAAATAAGACAGAGCATGTCGAGACAGTAAATCGTGCAGACAGGATTTGGGCTTGCATCACAGCATATTGTCACGACCGTGTTCATTCACAGATATTAAATCCAACACTGGAAAATCACCACTTTTTGTGGCTGCGTACATTTTGTTAAACAGGTGTTACATGTCATCTGAACAGGTCCGGCTAAGAGCGTTTCTGAACACCATCTACTTGACTTGTAAATGATTCTACAACCAGAAAACTTTCAAATGAAACACTCTAAGGTCAGCACAGAAGGGAAAAAAACTCCTCCACAAGACTTCAGTGTTATGCATCAAAACTATATCCAGCCTCAGAGGCTCTGGGGGCAAATGTGATTTACTGCTTAGTCTTGTTTACTGCAGAAACACTAGTCTTTACGTTGGCCAAGTCGGCGTATGTGTGTGTGTGTGTGTGTGTGTGCACACTTCCAGACCTTATTAGGTTGTACTTGTGGCAATGCTTAACCCCACTCAGAGTTTGGCAGCTGCTCTCCTTTCTTGTTCTGTCTGCTTTTATTTTCTCTCAGTGTCTTTGCTCTCTTCCTCCCCTCCTCCTATCTTTGCCATCTCACTGCGCTTTATCTATTTGTAGCTTTTACTGTCGTCTCCACTGGTTCTCTACTTCTCTTCACTCTTTTTTGGCTTATTACAGCTACTATCTTTTGTGGTAGGGTTCGGGATTAATTACTGTTATACGAAACAAAACTTGTACTAATGTCTTATCAGCTAAAGAGATTCCTAGTTGTTTGCATCAATAATTTTGCTTTAGAAGAGAAGAATATTTACCACTATGTTAAGTCATGCTTTCCTTTAATAATATGTTCTGCCCATTAAGGGAACTGAGAATATTAATTGTTACAGTTCCTGCTGAATACAAGATTTAGGCCGTTTAACAAGCCATGGTCGTCATCTTTTGCTGCTTGCCCTCTTTAGGATATGCTGCACATTTTTAATTGAGGTTGATCCAGACTGCAAGCAGATTATACAGGCATGCATATTCTTGTAGATGAACCCAACTTGTACAGACAAAGAGCCCCTTTGGCCCATGAAGAATAGGTTAACTGTTTAAAAAAAATCAAATGTATTAAATTGTGTCAGTGGTGCCTTCATGAATATGCGCATTACCCATTTCACAGTCCCCAATCCATATCAGATGACACCCAAACCTCCTCTAGAAGCTGGTTTAGCCACCTTTCTGATATGAGCCTGGATGGCTGGACTGCATCTTTGGCAGGCAGGACGTGACATCTGTTTTGTTTGCTTTTCTCCTTAAAAATCAAGCTGAGACGCGGACTCATCTGATCACAGAACACGTGTCGTCTGTCCATCTGAGATGAGCCCATGCCCACAGAAGTGGACATTTCATGCAGAGATGTTCCATGGTACCATTTTTGGATGAAGTGGCACATGGAGCTGAATGTCAATGGTTTTTCAAGGTGCCCCAGAGCCCATGTGGCTCCACTGGTCATGGTGACATGACGGTTTCTGATTCGGTAAAACGTCGCGTGAAATGTGTTCAACACAGGCTTTGGCCCCATCTGAGCGCTATTTGAGAAAACACTGAGATTATTTTCTTCTTTAAATAGGCTAATTAGCATGTTTAGGTTTTGTGCTACATGTATAAAAAAAAAAGAAACTTACACAAACTGATAGATTATCAGCGACTGATAAAGATTACCTTTTTGAATTATCTCAAGAAGAGTGGTCAATATTCAGCAAGAAATATACCAGATGCTTGTTGATGGCCACACAGCAGAACACACTACTGTAGAATGCCTAATGAGTGAAGAGCCCACAGGGGACGAGCAGGGGGAGACAAAAGGAGAAAGGGGGAGGGGCTAAGTGTTGAGACAAACGGAAGGAGAGAACGTGATGCATCTTTCTCAAGCTTTCAATGCTTCTCAAGCATGCATAGCATTATGTTTGGGCGGGTGTTTGTGTGTGTGTGTGTGTGTGTGTGTGTGTGTCTGCTATAGATTTGGGGCAGAATTTACGTTTCCACAGAGAGGTCTTGAGAGGGAAAATCACATGCACAAACACACCCAGGCAAAAAGTGATGAAGCTGAGCTGCATGCACTCATGCCCAGGGCAGAATTCCAACTTCACCACGAAGCCCTTTGGGCCACAAAGGTTGCCATGGCGCCGTCTCCTCCCAAACAAACTTTCTCACTCTCTCACCTCTCACACGCATCAGAGCAGGGCGTGGCAAGATGTCCTCAGGTGAAGTGGATTAAAGCGTTAAAGTTACTTTAACTAAACGGATTAACTAAAGGTTTTAATTCAAATATGATCTTATATGTATTTAACCCAAATATGGAAAGCTTGTACCATTTTTAAAATGTACTGCAAGGGGAAATTACATTTCTGAGTGATGTCGCAATTCCGGTTTGTCCATTTTACATAATTTGCACATTTTAGTGGCAATGTCTGAATTAAAATGAAATTAAAATGAAGAAAGTGAGGATTACTTTGAAGCACATAGTGGTGAAGGATCACACTATGGTTGGTTATGTTAGTCCTAAAACTTGCCATTTTTAAACAATTGCAGACTTTTCCAGAATCTCAATTTTCCCCATATTTAGGGAGGACAGCAAATACATAAAAACAAAGCATTATGTTTATAAATCCAGCTTATAAATTTTCCAGAATCTCAATTTTCCCCATATTTAGGGAGGACAGCAAATACATAAAAACAAAGCATTATGTTTATAAATCCAGCTTTTCTCCAATGATATGGCTCTTGAGCAAAAGAAAAGTACACAGCAGGTCAGACCACAAAGCAAACTGGCCTCAGCCAGGAAAAGACTGATTGATGCAAAGGATAGATAGATGGGCAAAACAGATCCAACACATTCACAAATGTATTCTTGTAATGATTTAATAGTTTTAATCAAGTGTTTTACATCATACTTAAAACTGCTCCAGCTGAAAAAGGTGCAGATGTGGAGAGTGAGGCTGATTCAGAGGCAATGATAGATTAGACAGTAAATGGCCTGAATTCACATTATCCATTTATTTTTGTTTTTTTTTTTATCTTGGCCAACTCCACAAAGTGTTTAATAATGTCTGCCAACTGTGACAAAAGCAATCTGCATATTAGGGCGTTTTAAAAAGAAAGTGCATCCTCTGATAGTTGTGGGCTTTTAACCTACCCTAAGGCTGCTGAAAAGCCTGTCAAAACTGAGATGTGTGCAAATTATGAACACATTTTAGGAGCTTGTTTAATTACTTAACCACTTCAACAAAACAAGAAAAACCTTTCTTGAACAGTTTATTTTTTGGAAATTGTAAAATATTTTACATGAATTCTGCACTTTTTTCACTTTTCAAGCAGTTTACAACTTGTGCTTCAGACATACACCTAAATTAGTTTCTTTTGCAAACCAAATACAAATGCCCGATTTAATTTAACTTTTTTCAGTTTCGAATATATCAGCCTGCAAAAACCTTAGGCCATAAATCATTTTCAACCAGTTTATAACACTTTTGTGTTATTAAACAAACTGTATTTGTTTGATATTTCAAGTCATTTTATTTTTTCACAAACTCACTGAGATATGACATCATACTTCTCGAAGCAAGGGAACTATTACTAAAAATATTTTTCTCAGAATATCACTTTCATTTATCCAAAATAACAGTTTATGGAAACTTCAGAACTGATTATCAGAATTTGACATTAGCTGCACAGCAACAAAAAAAAAAGTCTAATTAAATAAACTGACAGATATAACGGCTTGGAAGAAACAGCTTCCTGTAAAGATTTGGGCAGTTTACTAAACGTCATCGTTTCAAACTAAAAAAAATGTGAGTTGTTTATGGTTACATACATTCATTTTTATCCAGAGCATTTGGAAAAGTGACAACCTATTGAATTTATATGAACCAAGAGTCTTTTTTTGTTTAGTTTTTCCCCCTATTACACACTGACAGATAAAGACAGAGAAAATGTGACCTGGAGCTATTTGTCAATCCATTTTCACCCATTTACTGGAAGCAGTTTTCCTTGAACTATTTATCATAGTTTTCTCCAACTGTTTCGGTCGTATTTGTCAAATTACATCAGTTACCATAACTGCCTGATTGTGTGAAGAAGTCAGAGATCAAAAGCAGAGATGCAGGAAGGAAAAGCCAGGAGACAGAGGAAAAGGAGAAGGGAGGCAGGGTTTTCAAATTGACTATTGGTCAGGGGTCAGATGGACATTTAATCTAACCAATCAGCTTCCTAATTACACAAGTGCTGCCAGATTGGTGTCTTTTATAAGTGTGTGTGTGTGTGTGTGTGTGTGTGTGTGTGTGTGTGTGTGTGTGTGTGTGTGTGTGTGTGTGTGTGTGTGTGGCTGGCTGGCGTTGCGTGTAGAGGTCTTGTTGTAGCAAAACGAACATCTGGCCTCAATATTGATTCCATGTGTGAGAACACACACACTTTAAGTGTGTACGCATGTGCGACACACGCGCGCACGCATACACAGGTTGCAGTGAATGGCTCCTGCCTTACACAGCCACACAGAGAGCAAGAGATGGAAAAAGAAAAAGAAATAACCAAGGACTCAGCGACTCGATGTGCAAGTCAGGCCAGAAAAACACAAATACAAAAAAAACATTTAAAAAAAAACACATAAATGCATACACGCATACACGCATTTCAATAGTGCGCGCGTGTGTGTGTGTGTGTGTGGAAGATGATTATAACAGTAATTGATGTAAACGTTTAAATTACAGCTAGGAGCTAAAATAACCACTGTGTTTTAGCGTTGCCATGTCGACATGATGAAAAACACCTGGTCTTTTTGCTGGAGGGGAAGGTGGAACGTATGTGTCACTGCCGACCAGACGAACCAATGAAACTCAGTGTTTGTAAGTGACATGTGTCTGAACAAATGAAATACTGTAAAAATAGAGATGTAATTTAACAGCCTGTTAGACTGAAGCCAAAGTAATTACATGACATTACAAGGTAATACAGAATAAATAAGACTCAAAAGGTTTATTTCAACTGCTTTTTTTAAAAGCATTTCAGTGATTTAAATGTCTGAATACTCCATCTGAATACCCTGTCTGAAAACTTTCAAAGGTTATCCTTAATTTCTCTAAGCAGAGAATCAGCCAAATACAACTCCACAACCTGACAGGAAGAGTTTGTGGACAAGACAGCAATCAGTTCTGCTCCTTACAAATCTGACCTGAACAGAGGAGAGGGCCACTAACAAAACGTAAATGTAGGCGTCTCGTCTGATGAGAATAAGCTTACATTTTTTGGTCTACATGCAAAACGCAGTATGTGGAGGAAAACTAGTACTGCACATCAACCTGAACGCTCCACCCTTATGATAAAGCATGGTGATGGCAACATTAGGCTGTGGGAATGTTGTGGTTTGCATGATAATACCACATTTTAATTATTTAATAAGTAAAAATAAAAAATATCTGAAACTATTCATAATTGTTCTTCCTGGTCACAGTTATGCACTACTTTGCTTTGGTTTGTCCAATAAAAATATCTAAAGAAAATTCATGGAAGGTTAAGGTTGTTAGGAGATTCTTAACATTTTACATTCACAATGATGCAGAAAAATATTAAAAGTCACAGAATAAAGATAGGAATATACAGATATTCATCAGAATACCAGATTCTGCCCGCAAGAGAAAATACAATCTGAATAATTTAGCACAAACTACCTAAAGTTCATTCAAACAATTTCATTTTGTAGCAGCTGTTGTCTCTCCTCCACCCCTCCCAAACAAAAAACAAAAATCACAGTAAACCATTGTCAGATACTGTTCTTTAGGTAAAAAATTAGCTTTAGTTGAGTTCAATATTGTCAGAAAATATTAAACTAAATCTTTGATTTGCAGACTGAAATGCTTTCCTGGAAACCCAAGCGTCTACGTACATCTTTAAAGTTCTACGTTGTAACGATCTAGGCTGAAAGTGCCATCACACTCAGATTTAAAGAAGTTTGTCTTTAGCAGGAGACGCATAAGGACTGCCCCGCCCTGCTTCCAGAGTAACCCAAAATAAGAACCACACTGCCAAATCCCAGGCTTTCAAAGTCGATTTTATGCACTTTTCTTTTATGGGTGATCCCACACTTTACACTTTTAGAAGTGGGATGATGTGGCTAAAATGTTACTCAGACATGACCAGAAGTCTCCAGATCAGCTAATCTGGCAGTTCAAAGCATATGTCAATGGAGAATTGTCATCATGAGCAAACAGGGGAAAGGAAAACAAACCTACCTTTAAGTTTTGTGAGACAAAGATGCCAAGCTGTCACCTTCCACGTATGCCTGTTTTGCATGTGTGGACTACCCGGAATTAGCCTAGATGTGGTTAAAATGGTGTAATTTATTTTCCAAGCCAAGCGTAATGTTCCTTGCAGACAATCAGACTGCTGTGGACTGTCACACGGCGTAAAGCCACACTGTCATGACACACGCTCTCTGATCTAGCAGATACACATAAAACTCTTCTACACACACACACACACACACACACACACACACACACACACACACACACACACACACACACACACACACACACACACCAAAAATTGCAGCAACCAGGTTTTCTATGACATTAAAAACAGGCTAACTCTGTTTTAGACACAGAACACACCAGGACTGGGAAAAACATACTTAAACTTTTTCTTTTTTTCTTTTTTTTTCCACCATGGCTGTGTTTATTTGGGTCTGTGTCATGATGGGAAATGTGACTACTCCACAAACAAACTGAAAGGTCTCCAGTATACATTTTTGTCTCAGAGACTTTGAATATGTGTGCTTAAGAGGAACAGGGTGAAAACCACCGTGCATCCCATTGCCACGCAGACTCCGACAGTCTAACAAGATGAGGTAAATAAAGTGCTCTTATTTTTTTTTTTTTCTGTAATAGATGAGAATCATCATCTATAGTCTTCAGGAAATCAGTATTTAAACTCAGACTGATCTCACTTATAAAGCTGTTTTGAAGCTTATTAGCCGGAGAGCAATTTGATGAATAGAGACGCATGGTTCTGATGGAGTCGCATCGTGCATGATATTTCTTTATGCAAATATGGCCAATATGAAAGGACACTAATTAAAAATGAAAAAAAAAGTAAAGAAACCACGAAGTCAAACGGTATGTGTTAACGTAACGGGTCTGGACCGAACTGAAAGTGACACAGTTAGGTGTTTTAAAAGCTACAGAACTTAAGCAAAATAATTCTACTACTGCTACTAAAATATTTTCCCGTCTTAATTGCTACAAAAAAAATAGAACTATAAGCACTAATGCATAAAAAAAATACACGATTCTCCTTTTAAGGCGGTCTTTGTCAACTAAAACATTCTGTTGTTGAACCATCATGACTACAGCAGCTTGTGTTTAAATATTGTGATCCATTCTCATCTTTTTATGGACTTCGTTGTTGAATAAAACAATAGAAATCATAGTAATCTCTCAGCATGAATTATTAAATATATAGTACTGTTAAAGAGCCTCAAGCCACCCATTGTTTCTTCAGACTTGTTTGTACAAAACCAAAACTTTCTCGCAAGTTACAAAAAGCATATTTATGGTTAAGTGCATAACCCAAGATGGTGAGCAGTATTAATAAATAAATAAATTTAAGGAAAAAAAGATAATCTGGTAGATGTATATTTCTTTTAGCTGATCCCCTAATTAAAATGCTGATCAGCATCTCTACTCTCTGTAGTGGTTATCTTACATTTTCTTCAACAAAAAAAACAGACAAAATCACAGATATAAAGGTAATTTGAGGTGTTTAGTATTGAAATTTTAGGTTTACAAAGAAGACGACACTGAAATTTCCACCATTATTAAACTTATCATGATGTGGTTAGATAGCATAAACATCATCAGATGACATTGCACTGCATCTTTCATATACATATACAAAAAAAACAAAAAAACATGTACACATGTAGAGACAAATTAAAACATAAGCTCTAATTTCCTGTAGCGGAAATAAAGCGACGCCAAATTATCAGTACAGCAAATAAGTTAAATTTATACCTCAATTTCTTCCGCAAATACGCAGCCTCCAATGCGCTCACACGCACTCAAATGCAAAAGCACACAAATTGCATGCAATTAGGTGAAGAAGCAGCAGCGTGAGAACACATTCAGTTATCCAGAAGCATGTGTGCCGTAAAGAAAAATAGGAAGCATTTGAATTAGAACTGAAAGGAACAGTCGCTGTCCACTAGACAAGGTTTAGCGGGATATTAAACGTGTTTCTTAATTTCTTCCAAGTGTCCGCTCCTTCTCACTTTCTTCCTTGTGTTTTTCTTGCTTCTTTGCATTTTCCATTTCTTTTGCCATACTTTACTTCGTTATGATCTTCACTGTTCTTTCTTTCAGAAGGAATCATCAGAAAGAGTCTTGTGTGATATTTTTTTTTTTTCTGTAGCCTTCCATCTTTACCCTTTCCTTCCATTTTTCCCTTTGGTTCTTCCTCCCCTAGTTCTGTCCTTATTTGTGTTCTCCCTTCCATAGATCATTTTATTCTCTCTCCTTTCCTTTCCATTTTTAATGTGAATGTCTTCCCTCTCAGTCTATGATATCTGACTACATTAGGAACACATTACTATAAGAAGTTCATACAGTAATATCCTGACATTCATCCTCCTTGCCAACATCCATTTTGCTTACCTGCCGTCTCAGGAAATCTGGAATGTATCAGATAAACTCAATCTAATGTCGACTCACAGATGGTTTGGTACATCTGCACGTCTTCACATGTGTTTTCTTTCTATCTCCTCACGGCTCTTAACCCTGAAGTCCACTGTGGCTCAAATGCCCGTCTCATTTCATTTAGAAACTAAAAGGTTTCATTTTAACTCATTTTCTAAATCTGGCATAGTCTCAACTCTTCTCTTGTACAGTCAGTCAAACAACGAGAAAGCAAAATTTCACAAAGACAAAACACTGTCCACGTAATAAATCACTGGGACAACAAAGCCAGCAGCAGGCGATTGCCTCAGCCAGGCAACAGTGTGCAGCAATTAAACATCACACCTTTCAATGAAAGTATTTCCCTCCCTCCGCAAAGCAAAACGCTGCACGTACCAGCATACTAAAGACTCCCGTTCTCCATGTGGACATACGTATGCGCCTGCACAGTGGTGGTGTGCGCGCATGCAGCCGAGCGCTTTAATGTCTGTGAGGTGTGCATCGATCCCCGTGTATCGGGCAAGTTGTCCTTTGAGGAAAGACGGGAAATGAAAGAAAAAGAATGAAACGGGGAAGGGGAGAGGCGGATCGATGCGGCGGAGAGCGGCGAGGGTGAGTGGGGATTGAGGGAAAACGCTCTGCAAAGGCAAGCGGAGCGCCGCACAAGTGAAGAAATGCGCACGCATATCTACAAACACACACACAGGTGAAGATTAAATCCGACTTGGGGTATTTGTTTCCACTTTTGTCTCTTTTTAATCTTTTACCGCCCCAGTGGTAACTCCCCCCCTTTGCATGGAGATATCACATCACATTTCCAAATGTCATTTTATATTTTGGACAGATTCACTTACATCGCATCAATTTCTTCTCTCTTGGGCCTCATTCAACCAGCTTTCTCCTCTGTGTCTGTATTAAGCTGCAAACAGGATCAAACTTTTACTTACAATCCTTTATTCTTCTCTCACTATGAGTTGCAATGATTCAACTCCTGCCTATTGTGACGTCTAGAATGAATTGTGTATGCAAGAGGAAATCAGATATCTCTTATTAAAATGTAATTTTTTTATTTTACTTCTTAGCTAAACAAATCAGAGGTCTGAGATAATCTCTAATTAAATAAATTGAATCTTCTAGACGTGAAACACTCGGCAAGGACAGATGCAAGATAAGGATGTTGATTAAACTGCACGTCTTTGTTGCACAGTCTTAACCAAACCATCACTCATGCATTGCACTGACTTGAAGCTGTACTGGTGCTGCAGGTAAAGATATGGGGGAAACACCAATTTCATCTTTACTCACAGTAGTAAAATCTTACAAATAAACATTTAGAAGAAACTCCACCTATAATCTGAGTGGACGGCGTACATAGGTTAAAGTCCCATGTTTAAAAAAAAATAAAACGTCTTTAGCTCCACACATTAATTTGCACTCCAAACTGTTTCCATAAAAGAAGAGTCACTGAACAATTTGAACTTTTTTTTAAGTCAGTGACTTTTGTATAGAGAAAGAAATACAATAAAGAGCAGCATCTTGTACTCACCAGTTATCCATTAAAACTATCATATGCCAACAAAGTTTGCAAAAGATGCCACTTTCACAATCACATATAATTAATATACAAGTCTCCTGCATGCTACTGGGTCTTCAACTCAAACTGTGTGCTTTGAAATAAGTGTTGCAATTGGACCCAGCGTGAAACGAAAGATGAGTGTGTGGAAAAAAATCCCTCATGCCCAGAGTGAACTGCAGTGGAGGATCACTGATGCTGTGGGCCACTTTCTCTCCCAAAGGCCCTCAGAACTTTGTCAGACTGCATTGCATCACAAAGTCTTTGACACCACAGGAAATTTAAGACAAAAAAAAATCCCCTTACCTCAGCTAGATAATTAAAAATGAGTCGTGGCCGTGTTATTTAGCAGAATAATGATCCAAAACGCAGTTCCCACTTCCAAGACTCTGGATGATGCAACAAAGATTGTGCCCAGAAGAACGGTTAAACACTCGTCTGTTTTATGCACAAAACCTGGAGAAGATTTAACGCAACCAAAGGGGTTTGTGCACGTTACATTCAGCAGGGTTTATTAACATTTTCTGCAATCATTTATTAAGTTTTTACTTCACACATCATATCGAGGAGTGTCAATAAATGCAGCGGCTGCTGTATTATTCTAGAAAGTGCCACAAATGGATTGCTAGTCAATTAGCGCGCTCTCAGTATCTTTATCTCGGCCCTCCCTTTCATTCTCATGCATCTCTCTTTTATTTCAGTGTCACTCTCCCACTTTTTCGCAGGGACACACGGTCCCACCCACGGTAATGAGTAAACCTCCTGCTGCCCCACCCTGCCCAGACTGCCAAGTCGCTGCCAACACCTCAGACACACAAATACACATTTGCAGCAGGCCCCACCACAGCTTGTACAAAGAAGTCATAGACTCAACTGTCGCGCTCGTATGCATATCCACACACACCGGTTCCACCCGTCTCCCACTTAATGCTGCCAGTATCAGTGCCCTGACACCACATATGCACACACACACACACGTTCGTACGTGCATGCACACACACACATAGGGAGAGAATAGTCTTTTCTGATCCAATGTGATCAGAGCAAATAAGCTCTGTGGCGCTGGTGAACCACAAGCTACGCCTGCCAGTCCATGACATCACTGCAGAGTGAAAAGCATTATGGTCCACAGAGTTGGGCGAAGGAAAGTGAGTGACAGGTGGGATTCATGGGAACAGTCGGTTAGCCACCCTCAGTTGCCAGGACGACAGGAAAGTTTCCCTGTGTTGTGAAGTTTAAAATTTGATTCAGAAGTGGAAGATGAATGTGGCTGATGGGAACGGGAAATGATGTCATGGAGGCATGTGCACAACAGATACGAGCGCACTCGTGCGAGAGGCTTTGCTGGCAAACATATTTTGCATAAACTGCAAATATGATTAGAGGCAAACAGATTAGGTTGTAGCAGCTCGCCACATGAGATCAACTCCACGCACTGGAATCAAAGGGAAGATGATTTGAGGATGAAAGTGTATTAAAAGAGGCATTTTGATAACTAGCGATCCCAGCAGGAAAGAATCCCAGAGTCGGGGCTGAACTCTGCAAAGTCTCAGAGTGAACGAGACAAAGCTGACCTGTGAGCTTCCATCACAAAGAAATCAGTACTCACAATGACTTACACAACTATTCCTACCCCTTTAACGCTTTGACACCACATAGCAATAGACTGAAATGGGATTTTGTGTGATAGAAATACTTAAAAATAGTGCAGAATTATGAAGTGGTAGGAAACGCATACATGTTTTTCTTTGTCAGAAAAAAAGCATCTGCACACCATGATGATCCCACTTTCATGTCTTAGAGTGATGTCGATTTCAAGATTATTTGCAGATAGTTTGCCACGTTTGCTGTGTTCATGACACCAAAATGTACGTGAGATTTTTTTTATATCTCGCTTCCCACGTCTTTCTTCTCACCAGGCTTACAGGAGAGTCAGAATTGGGGAAGCAAATAATTAGTAGTTGTCCCGTCAACCAATTCTACATGAGTTGTTGATCTGTTGGGCGCCTCCATTGTTGCCATCTTGGCTATTCTCTTGCCTGGCCTGCCAGTATATACAGTACACATGCATGTATGGTAAGGTTAAATAACACACAAGGGGACTCCATTTACTTACGAAATGACTTATGTAATCGATTGTATTCAGGGGTTTGACCACTTTGCAGATTTTTCTTTTGTAGAAATTATGCAAAATGTGAATAATTTTCCTTCCATCTCTGATTTCTGCATTACTTTGAGCTGGTCTGTACCATAAACCCCCCACAATTTATTTTATATTTTTCATTCAAGTTTGAAAAAACAGGAAAGGATTTAGCAAGGGACTCTGATAACGAGTGTGGTGCATGTTCTGCTTACTCTTAGCAGAGACTGGGATTCTTCTTTTGAGGCTCCTCCTTTCCCCTCTTGTGGTCCTGCACCTCCACTTCCTCCTCCTCCACCTGGATACTGTTGTGAAGGTATCTGGCTCTGCTTCTCCCCACCTCCTCCTCCACCTGCAGTAGCTCCCCCTGGTCGCCCTCCTCCCAAAAACGACTTAGTATCTCCCAAAAACGGCTTGGTGTCTGCCAGGTAAACCATGCCAGGCGAAGCCATGCCTCTCTTCTGCTGCGAGCCCTCGTGATTGGCTGAAACGAAAGAGAGGGAGAGCGGGGAGGGGAAAAGAGAGGGGCTCCCACTTCCTGCTCCTCTTTCTGCTACTCTCTCGGGCCCCATCCGCTCCTTGGGTACCCAGAGTAATCCGTGGGCCTGCTCACCTCCTCTTTCTCCCGGCCCTCTTGTCTCTCCGAGAACCCAACCCTTCTCCCGTTCTCTTTCTTTCTCCTCCACTCCCTCGCTTTTTACTACGCCGCCGGGCTCCTCTCTGCCGCCCTCCGCCAATCTTCCCTCAGGTGGAGCCAGAGAGTACAGAAGTCGTAGATCCCCCTTGCTCTCCTCTTTAATGGCCAAAGTGGAGGGAGCTGAGCAGCCATTGGCCGAAAGCGCCAGCGACGGTGTCATTAAGGTGGGCTGGGAGCCTAATGAGGGAGAGGCGTCTTGGCAGTGGGCAGAATTAAAATGGTCGAGGAGGGCCGATGAATCGGGAGCGGTGAAGTCGCAGTGTCGGCAGCGGCAACATGCGTGGACACGCCTGGTGAGAAAGAAACGTACAAATCTTCATTTTCGGTTTGAATCAGAAAGCCGGATCATGACATTGAGAGTCATCGAAACTAGTGATGAGTCATCACACAAATGCAATAATGTGACTGAAGGCAGCTCTGCAGACTTTGTTTTGTTTTCAGTTCAGACTCGGCTCGTCTGTATGTCTACCCTTTTAAATAAGTAAAAGTCCCCCATTCACGCAGCTCCACGCCAGAATCGCTCACGGAACAAAGAAAATCCGCCCCCCGGAAATGAATAAATCAAAAGTGCATTTGGCCCTGCTTGATTTCCTCAGAGCACTCAGGTCTTGACTTTCAGGGAACTTGTGGCCAAAAAGTGACTCAGAGTTCCACTAAATCACCATGAATTACTCGAAAATGGTGAGGAGCATAAATGAATCTGAACATCAAGCACTGAATCAACTGACAACAAGCCACCTTCATTTCCTGCTGGGCCAACCCCTGAATGCTTTGCTATATTTCCAGAGCAAGACATCAGGGTACATTTTCTTCCTGGCACAGAAAAAAAAACATGTTGGGTGCTTCATGTGTGGGCCAGCAAGAAAAAAAAAAAAAAAATCAATGAATCACCTTTAACACATACCTACACCCACACAAACTCAGACCATGGGCAGCTAATTTACATTTACTTGACATGAGTCGTACTACCCAATAACCTTTATGTACTGTATGTTTTTTTTTATACAAAGGGAATATTGTGAATGTTTATGCTTTACTTCGATTATTCACCTGTTTTTTTAAGGAAATTGTTTTCATATTAATTCTGAATGTTTTGACAATATAAACATTTACACAACATCGCACTTCATTTTATTTTATTGCCATTTTTGAGATGGACCAACATAAAAGCAGAATATTTACGAAGTCAAAAAACTACACGGTTTTTACAGTTTTACAAATCAAATCTGAAAAGTGTGGCTGGATTTGCATTTAGAACCTTTGAATCTGTAATGTTTTCCCGACATTACAGGGTGCAGAAATTTGGAGGTATCTATTAAAACTGTTCTGCACACATTGAGACAAATAAATAAATAAAATAAAAGTCCTATGCCAGCTTAAACTCAGACTGGATGCAGAGCATCTAAACATCAATTTTCCAGTCTGGTCAAAGATTCTCTATGACATGAGCATTTAAACTTTGACTGGTGTATTCAAACACAAAGATGCTTCATTGTCCTACCAGGAGGCAAACCTCAGTTGAAGTCTGAATGTTTCATTACTCTGAAAGGGTTTTCTTGAAGGAATGACCCCGTATTTAGATCATGCTTTTCTTTTAAAACTAGCAACACTAGGTGGTTGGGACGTCTCTCTAACTGAATCCCTGATTAGTTTGCAGTGTCCATGAAGCTGTGTGTTCATCAACACCTCAGAGGCTTTCACAGACCGTTTGGAGACTCTGTTTACTAGGTGACTTTTAAAGACAATTACTTGTGCTGGGTTTTATTTAAAACCCAGCAAATAAAACCCAACCCCTTCCCAGAAAATGGCATCATTTTCCTTCCACTTCACTATTCGGCACTTCTATCTCCTGAAATGTCTGAAAATTACACAGGAGCTTGTTGATCCAATAGAAAAAATAAAAATAAAAATCAAGGGTATGAGTATTTTTGGAAGGCTTTTAAAGTACTCTGAAAATATTTTGTGCTATCTTGTCGAGGGCTATTGTTTTGGCAGTCAAGTCATGTTGAACCAAAGCCTCACTTGCTCAGGTTGTCACCCAGCAGCAGTAATCTGCTAAACACTGGCTATTGCATTCACTTGGCTTTTTCTCAACAGCAGCTTCTTATTGATGCCCCGCAGTGTGAGTATTTTACAACAGCAGGATAAACAGTAAGTATGCCAAAAATGTCAATGTGAGCAGAAAAACAACCTCTATGTAGAGAAGACACTCACACAGCAAGAAATAAATCAATGAAATTATACAAAAAAAGAGAAGAAAAAGCACAAATATGAGGACTAAATAGATTTTCTTTTCCTTCTCATAAGCTATAAGCTGATTCTCTAGCAGGTTAAAGAATGCCTAGTTCGGAGAAGCCATCTAAAACCCAATGGGTTTAGAGTGTCTTCACACTTGACAGGTTTAGTTTGATTAAAAGTAGCTCTGGTGTGATTATTCTGCTAGTGCAGATCATCTCAAGCGTTGCGACTGCTGTCATCCGGACCCTGGAGATGCAGCTGGAGATACCAAACAACTGCACCAGAACCATTTAGGTACGTCAGCCAGTCTGGTCCAAACTGAACTAAAACAAAATATGTGAAAATATATCGGAAATCATCAAATATCAACTAAAGGTTTATACTGCACTTTATTTCAAGATTACGTTGAAATCCTAATATTAGGTTTTATGTTGTGCTTGTAGCACTGCAAGGCTTTCTAATGCGTTGCTAAAACTTACAACTTGCATCACAATGTCTTGTGTCACAGTCTTAGGGCAGATGAGCAAAATGTTCACTGAGTGGTGATTTTCTGTTCAATTAAAATTGTGACATAAATTAAGAATTTGTTTTTTAGGGCTGACACTTAAAAGTCTATGCTCGGTTTTGGAATCCATAGATTACTTGTAGCCAGTTAACAAAGACGATAAAATAATAAATTAATAAATGCAATCTCAAAATGAAAGCTAAGATGCCTTTCCTGGCTGCTCTACCAAGAGGAGGGAACATCTGTGTTTTTGTACATAAAATCTAATAATTAGCTTAGAAGCTAGGAGCACTGATTATAAATTGCACTTTTTCATTTATATGTCTGGGTGATCACTCTTTCGGCAGGTAACCTGTTTTCTCATTACAGCACAGCCCTTTGTTTCAAACACCACTGAATTAAATCCCGAATTTGTTCTCCAAAACTTTAGAATCCTTTTAGCTCTGATTGATTTTACGGGGGGTATGAAACTCTGGCTTTAGCTCACTTTTATTTGATCACAGCGCCGAGTATCAGAGTATACGAGCATTTTGTTTGAAATGCGACTGGTCCGTAAAAAAACATCTCATAACTGATTTCTCACCTTTATCTCCTTTCTTTTTATTGCCCTATCATGCTTCACCCCACATCATTCTGTCTTTTGTAGACCTTTTGAAAGTATATCTGTTTGATTATTTCTCTGGGATCCCACTAAAATCTTTGTCACATGCTAAATAGAAGTACAGAATCGTAGATTATTTAATACTCAATGTAACATTTTTTTTATTGTCTATTGTATTCTTAAATATTTTTGTCCAAGTCAGGTAATCTCATTTAAAGTTATCTGTGTGTAAAGTCCTAATTTTAATTCAGAGATGTATTGTAAAGTCATGCTTTGATTTCTTTTTAAATTTTGGCTAAGAATTGCAGAGCATAAACTGATGAAATGACTGACTGGTGAGCTTCAGAGAATGAAGACTGCCATCAGGAACAAACCTAATTTGCATCAGGTAAAGATAAAACTGAGCAAGTGAGGCTCATTACTGTTTCAGGTTTCTCACAGCTTTTCCCACATCTATAGAGAATTTCAGAGGTAAATTGTCCTTGAATGTCAAATAGCTTGTTCTGTCAAGCTATTTGACAGTGACCCCTACAAAAAAATTGTAGGGGTCACTGAAGGACCACTCTGTTTAGAATGGAGCATGCAAACAACATCAATCCATAATTGATTAACAGGTTTTTTTGATTGGTCTGTTGGTTTGTTGTATGGTTAGCGGGTTTGTTATAGAGTGGACCACCAGTATTCACAAGGGTTTGCAGATTTTACCACATTTAGGTAAAATCTGCAAACTTTTAGAACTGTCTTTGTAATAGTTTCAACACCAACTATACCTCAACAGGCACTGATACACACAATAGAAATCATCATAGCACGACCACAGAAACTAATCTCTGCACACTAATTTGAAGATTGAGTACATTTCACAAAAAAATCTGCAATCAGGTAAATTCGCAAAAAGACAAAGGTTCACTATGCTTGTGAGTAATTGTTTGGTGAGCTGACTGAATGCAAGCGAGCTGGTTGTGGTGGTTGTAACGGTGAGCTGGTTAGATGAGTAATAAACTGTCTTTGAGTTAATTAATTGAATGGCCAGCTAGTTTATAAGATTGGAACTTAGTGGTTAACTGACTGCCTAGTAGCATGGTTAGATATCTACGTTATTCACTAGATGGTGAGTTGATTGGTTACAGAGCTGGTTAATTAATTGCCAGACTGATCT
The DNA here is from genome assembly GCA_903067075.1 of Micropoecilia bifurca. NCBI lineage: Eukaryota > Metazoa > Chordata > Actinopteri > Cyprinodontiformes > Poeciliidae > Micropoecilia > Micropoecilia bifurca. The sequence continues at coordinate 26,446 of CAEGAF010060511.1, forward strand.
GCTGGTTGGACAATTTGTGAATTAGTTGATTGATCAGTTGGGTAGTTGACTGTTTGTTAAAAAGAATATTCCAACCTGTCTTATCCAAGAGTAAGTTATAATAAAAAAATAGACACAAAAACACAGGAAGTAGGGACTTCTCACTCCTTTCCTGTTTAATGCTCTGCTCCGCATGAAGAAAATTCAAACAGTTGGTAGGCATGTTTAAAGACATGCATGTGACCTGGAAAATCTAAGGTTTTCTCAAGAACCACTCAACTCTTGCACCTGGCTGGTAACGGATATGAATGGTATCCAAAAATGGTCTTAAAGATAGTTTCACAAAGGGGTTGTTGCTGAAATGTGATCACCCAGGTAATCACATTTATTGGGTGAAAAAAAATGGTAGGGCCATCCAAGCACAGAAAATGCTTGGTGGCATACTTGACTTTTGAATGAAATGTTTTAAGCAGCTGCTTTCATTACTTAGGTGTGTAGAAACCGGTATGGAATATTTTATCTTTAGATGAGCCAATAATGATTGGCATCGTAGTGAAACATACGGAGGATTTTTTTTTATTCACTACGTATTGCCTAAAAACAATTATCAATTAGTTATTTGTGAGATGTCCTGCTCACCTGTAGTGTCTAAAAAGCTCTTCTTCCACTTGTGTGACAAAGCTACACTTCGTACAAGTGTGCTCGGTCTCTCCTGTGCCTCCTCTGCCTCCCTCCTTGTCTCCTTCAATCTCCTCTTCAGCCTTGACTTGTGGAGGTGCCCCCTTTAGTTTGATCATGCTGTGACAGCTCTCATAGTGTTGCAGCAACACATCGATGTCCGTAGTGGCAAACGCACACTGGTCGCACAAGTGAGTGACACCTAGAGAGAAGAATAGTATTAAGACAAAAAAAAAAAAAAAAACTGAAAGATGAAAGTTTAAAATGTTCACATGAAGAAAATGATCAGCAAATGGAAACAGTTTGCTGCACCTATGTCTTTAAATACCTTGTGCAACAACAGGATGTGCCGGGTTAGAGGGGTGAAAGGTGGAACCAGAAATCACACTGGGGTCGCCTCTCGGGTTAGGAGGGGTCACGCTGGGTGAGGTGGCAGCAGTGGGTTTTGAACCAATGGCGTCCTGCTGCTTGGCAGGTTGAGGAAACTTTGAACAGCATTTAGAACAGGTTGGCTTCCGGCAGGCAAAAGGGTGGGATACCTATCGAGAGAAATACTTTCTCAGACTGTTGTTTCCATGTTTGCATGCTACGGTTATTTGTCAGAATTGGGTTGATGAGATTGAAGCACATCAAAAAAAAAAAAACAAGTGGAAGTTGGCAGCGGTAAAATTAGTGTGCATTATTAATAAAAGCCTAAAATATTAACTATCCTTTTTTGTATTTTTAGCAGCTGCAACAGCACTGTTTGGCAGCTGGGACAAAGGAGGGTAGGCAGTGTGCGTGGGCAGACTCAGAGAAGCTAGGGAATTTTAACTAAGCAGGAAATCGGAACAATTAACTTTACACTTGTTCATGGATTCTATTTCATTTTCATGCGCTTGCAGAAAAACGCATATATATATATTTTTCCCCTAGTAAATACAGAGCAAACATCAAATGTTTCAGCTTCTCATGCAGCTCACCTCTCCCAGGTGTTTCTGGGGCTGGCAGAGCCCCTGAGGACAATACATGCAGTGTTGAATGCAACAGCGGTGGATGGAGTGGTTGTGCTGGTAGTGCAGCAGCAAGGGAGCGACGATGATCACGTCGGCACTGTGGGCCATCGAGTAACGGAAATCGCACAACTGACAGTTGTAGCTGGTCACGACGGCTTCCGAATCGCCACTTTTTGGGTCTCCTGGGAGCAGAACACAGAAACCTTCCGTAAAAACTTTTGCAAGGGGCTCAAATGCACAGTGCCCTCCAAAAATAGGGCACTGTGCCCTATGTTCTGTACAATTTCCTCTATAGAATCACAGATCGCGACTATTTTGCATGGCAGACAAACACAAAGTAGTGCATTATTGACATGTGGAGGGAAAACAATACGTGGTTTTTAAAACGTTTTGACAAACATTTGCTCTTTTATCAGTCTCCTCTGAGTCAACACTTTACAGAATCACCCAACAGTGCAAATCCAGCAGCAAGCATGTTTCAAACAGCTTTGTAAATGTAAAGATGGACATTTTTATCTCATCTTTTGCATTAAAGTTTTAACCTGGTCACTGCTTGGACGGAAAGTATCTGTAGAAATCAATTTTCAAGTCTTGCTACAAATTCTTAATTAGATTTAGGTCTGGATTTTGACTGGGCCATTCTAACACATGTATGTGCTTTTATGTAAACCATCTGACTGTAGCTCTAGCTTTATTATTGATGTCCTGATGGAAGGTGAACCTCGGCTGCAGTCTCCTTTTGGAGCCTCTAACAGGTTGTTTTATAAAGATTTCTCCTGTATTTGCCTCCATTCCCCTTCCCATAATCTGACCAGCTTCTTTGTCACTGCTGGAAAAAATAAAAGGCATCCTGAAAGAATGATCACCACATTTCACTACAGAGAAAATATTTCCAATGATGTCAAATGTTGATTTTCTGCAGCAGACAGCATTTTGAACGCGTGCCAAGAGTTCAATTAAAAGTTCAGCTTTGTTCTCATCCAAACGGCTTGCTGTGTCCCCGACATTGCTTGTGGAAAATCACAAGCGAAGCTCCTTGTGCCTCTCATTCTGTCTCTCTGAGTTATCATCGGCCTGTTGGCTGCTTCTCTGATTAATGCCTTCCTTGACCGGCCTATCAATTTAGCTAGATGGCAATGTCATGGGTTCACAGTTGTGTCATACTCTTTTCATTTTTAGAGGATGGATTAAACAGAGCTCTGCGAGTTGTTCCCAGCTCGGGGTATTGTTTTACTACCTAACCCTGCCGTAAAGTTTTTTGTGGGGTTTTTTTCCCACAACTTTATCTATGAACTATCTTTATTATGTTGTTTGTTTGCTAATATTCTCTAAGAGATGCTCCACTTTATTAAAAATGTGCACTGCTTTGTGTTGGTTTATCACAGACAATCTCAAAAAGACACATCGAAGTTTAAGACTGTAGTGTGAAAAAAATATTAAAAAAGTTCAAGAAGTCAGAATTGTTTTTCAAGGTGGATAATAGTCCAAAGTAATATCACAGCTCTGCTTAAAATAATAGTAAATATAAAGAAGCAATGTTTCAATAGTTGCATAATATTTGCACCCAAGTTCCACCACACTTACTTCACACTTCTTTCATTACCTTGGCTGGTGGTGAAGTGATCTTTGCAGCTTTTGGATCCCATGTGATCTTGCTCTCCTCTATCCTTTCTTCCTCCTCTCTCCCTCTCTCTGTCAATCCCGGAGCTGTTAGGGCTCATAGCGCCACCAGCAGGAGCCTTATGCCTTTGTTCATAGTGCTCTAGAAGCTTAGCTGAACCTTCTGACCACTCGCAACTCCAGCTGCAGAGTTTACACCAATAACACGCCTGTATGGGCCCTCGACCAGCCTCCCCCGTCCAGCCCGACGAGTCAGAACCCGCTCTGACCGGGATGAAGTACCCGACCACAGAGTCGTCTTCGGCTCGCACCGCCACCCGTTCGCCGGCGTCCAGCATCACGCCTCTCCCTTTTAGCTGGCTGTCGTGCGTCGCCAGGCTGTTGGTGGCCAGCAGGGGCGTAGTTGGGGGAGATTTTACTTTGTTGGGATGCGAGGACAAAAAGTGTTGTTCAAGTTCCGAGGAATTGCTGCCCATGTACGTGAAGTTGCAAAACTTGCAGCGGAAGTACTTAGTGTTCCCTTGGCAGTCGGACGTCTTGCGGCCAATCCCGATTAAGGTGCCGCCCAACGTCACCTGGTGAGGAGGAGAAAAGAGAAGATAAAAAAACGTTAGAGTAGAGATTGAGCTGTTGGAGTTGGACTTTAATGCAAATGCACATTTTAAAAAAATATATATCTACATAGAATCACATAAAATATCCCGATATAATACATTTCCAACTGTGTGCCTACTGTCTGGTTTACTGCTGAACTGCACAGACGCTGAGGCTGAGCTTCATGCTGTTGGCTGAGTCACATGCAGGAGGCACATTCAAGCACAACTTACTTTTGAAACCTATCATTTAAAGCCAGGGGACAAATGTAATTAACAACTTTAAGATCTAATATTAACATGTAATTTGCTCCACATACATTTGGAATAAAACTAATGATCTGATAGTAAGTCAGATGAGTTAGTGATATTACCTTGCACACTGCTTTAATTTAAATTAGCATGACTGTTCTGGGAAATATTGCACTTCTAAAAACTAAAAACATAATAGGGAGCCGATAAAAACATAATGTAACTGAGTCTTAGCTGCTTTTTTATAAATCTTTTGCAAATGTTTGTAAATTGTTTTATATACAATTAATGTTATTTCAGAGGAACAGGAATTGGCTGTGACTGGAACGAGCTTAAAATACGATAATCTCTGCACTTGTGCTAATGTTCGTGTTAAAGTTTGGATGCCTATTATATTTTATAGGGTTAGAATCAAAGAAGGCAAAAGGCAAAAAGGACGTGTTGAGGAAAAGAGTACGAATCTAGAAAGTGGGGTGGCGGAAAAGAAGGAGGTGAAAGATGGATTAAAAGCAAATTGAGCACTTAGAAAAACCGATTTAATACTCAGAAAGAGCAAGCAAGGGGAAAAAAAGTGAAAACAGAGATATGAAGGAGAGACGAAGACGTATAAAATAATGGAGAATGGAGGAAAAAAAGAGGGTTAAATATGTCTGACAGCTGTTTCATTAGACTCCCTCACAGTCGATTAGAAGTACAGCTTCACTGTCTGTCTCTTTCGCTACCTTCTCTCCTTTCCTCTTCCATCTCCATTTCTTATTCATTTCTCCTTTGTACTATTCCTTTCCTCGATTATTGTTTTTTTTATTTTTTGGTATAATTATTTTTCATTGGTTGACAGAGATCCTGGTCTTAGTAAATGACAAGACGGAATTTTCCAAACGTGGGCTGAAAGCAGAAAAATTAAGTGAGAGGCAGAGAGAATAGAGATCCCTTTCATTCCCCCTTTTTTCCCCTAATACTTTCGCTTTTTTCTTCATAATGATGATATAACCCACTGGATTTTCTATTTCGGACTCCTAGGTCTGCATGCGGACTGCTTTGCCTTTTCTTGAGACCATTATACAACCGAGTAAAATTACTGGCAGTTGAAATAAATGAAATGAAACTCATTGAGTTTTCCTCTCAGCTACATTTATAAAATCCCCTTACTTAAACTTTTTATAGTACAAAACCTTGAGATTTCTGTTCGCGCAGACTCACAGTTTTAATCCTCGACTCATAATTGTCCCAATACGCAAAAATGGCAATTAAATAAATCATTACCAATGATTTTACATATTTGATAGACTGGCAGAACAAAGCAAAAAGCTTTATTATACATATGATAAAATATCTGTGTGCAAATTAAGATAATATGGTGTAAGTGAAAACAAAAAATAGCTAAATAACACAGATTGAGCCTCTATAGGAGGCACTGCATACCTGATGTAAAGTTTTTTCTTCTTCCCTCCTTCCTGACACTTTAATGTTTATCATTAGCAGCCACAGCAAATCAATGTTGAGTGGAGGGCGTTACATTCTTTCATTCTTTTTGTTTTTCTTTTTCGGACCAAGTCTGCAGCTGTTGATTTCCCTGATTAGGACCCTCTTGATTTAAAGCGGAGCTGAACACAACAAAATCAACTTTTCTAACCTCCAGAGGATTGAGATCCAGGCTTGCACACTAAAATTACACTCAACCAGAATTCCCAGGGAAGCTTACTTTCACCTTGTATGTGGATTTTCTTCTTCCTCAAATCTACATTGATGTATATTTTCTTTTCAAAGCAAGTCTGAGCAGATACCATTGTCATATTAGAGCTAGATGGAAAATATGTCATCTTTGACTCCCCTACTATACAAGAAATGTTGAAAAAACAAATGAAGTTATGCTTCAACAATGCCCCTTACAAGATAACCATGACTTTGTTAAAAAACACAAAAAGGTTTTACCTGTAACTTCTGAGCGCGACACATACCTGTATGTCGTACGCTCCGTTCATCATAACCGTCCTCTGCTGCTGATTCTGTCCATCAGTTCTCGTCTTCCCCAGCTCTTTGGTTTGGCTTCTCGCTCCCTGTCCTGTTTGTAAATCTGACATCAGAACAGCAAAATGAGTTGGGAAAAAAAAGACACATAAAGACAATTCAGGGTGCTTCAAGCAAAACATGTTTAAATAGTAAATTAATCAATTGCATTGATTTGAAATGGTCTTAAACTGCCTATGACTCGGACCAGTTTGTCTTTCAAAAGAGTACCGAGTTAAAATTAAGAAAACCTTATAGTAGGATTATTTAAAGCAAAAATATAACTTTCATTGAAGCAGGAATTACCTAAGTTTGTATGCTGGGGCACCATGTTGTGGAGGGCCAGGATCTGGGTGTCAAGAGCAGCATCCTGTCGTGTGCGGTTGTGCAGACCCAGGTGATACTTCCTAAAGTGCTTCACCAGGTCAGCAGGGTCGTTGCCATAGTAGCCGTAACCACACACATTGCACTTGAAGTCTTGGAGTTTGGGAGAAGGGCTGGACGAGAGCGCCGGAGTGTCACTGGTTGACTCCTCCCTCCCTTCCTGCCTGGAAAGGACCCGAGGTGCTGAAGGGAGAGGAGGAGTGAGGTGGTCAGTCTCCCCTCCTTCTGCTCCCCTCTCCCCGTCCTCAGCTTCCGACTGGCTCTCGGGTCTCTCACACTGTGCCGCTAATACTTGCTTTGCCCTTGCCCCGCCGCCTGCGGTCCTCCCCCCTCGCTCCTCATTAATGTAGAGCTCATCGACGGAGGAGGTGCACTCACTCTCTGCTTCATCCTCCTCGTCTTGCTCCTCGTTCCCTCGGATCCGTTCAGAGGACTCCGGTTCGGAGGGTCGGTTTATCCGATCTGCTTCCGCTGCCACTCTCTCCTCCTCGTCTCCTTCATCTTCTTCCTCTCCTGTTGGCTTCCTCCCCTCTTCTTCCTCTTCCTCCTCACCTCCCACACTCCGGATAGGGGGATTCTTCTTCCTCACCATCTCTAAAGATGCAAACATGAAAAAAAAGAAAGAGAGAGAAACAGGTAAAATCTCAGCATTGAAGCAATTTGTTTCTGGTGGGTAGTTTTTTTTTTCTAACTCTATATGTGAAGTACATTTCTTTTATCATGATGGAAACCATCCATGAAAATCTTCAGCATGCGACCACATGAGAACAAAAACCATATCAGAGAGCCCGAGACAGCAAGAGCGAGGAGGGTGAGATGAAGCGAGACATGGGAGGGAGACACCATCGGTGGGCCCTATGGCCACTGTGTGACCACATCAAACCAAACATCCGGTATCACAGAGAGGAATGATTGAGCCTGCGGATGGCAACTCATCCTCTTCGGCACTCCAAGGTTCTGCTTCTCCTCCGTTTCTGCCCGTCTTTCATTCACTTTAAAGCTGCATCACCATCCTGTCCTTTTGTCTCCGTTTTGGTCTCTAAAAACCTGCATTTGTATTTCACCCCTCTACGTTAATGTTTCTAAATAAAATCTATTAAAGAAGTAATTTAGCTAGTAAGTAGAGGCCACCTGTGTGTAATTTAAATTCCATTGAAAATGAAGCTGCTTTGTGTAAGCCTTAAAGGCTTTTTCTTTTTTTTTTGAAGAGCACGAGGGAGCCAACAGCATCGCGAAGAGCAAGGATTACAGCAGAAAGGTCAGGGATAAAGTTGTCGAGAAATTTAAAGCAGGGTTATAAATCTAAATCCCATCTACTAGGCTGGGCAGGGAGCACATTACCAATCAAATCAGCCAACGAGTTCATGCAAACTCTGGAGGAGCTGAAGAGAGTCCCAGCTCGGGTGGAAAGATCTCTCTAACGAACAACTTCTCTTCATGGATTATAAAATGTGGGTCTTCGTGAAAAAGTAAGAAAGGGAAAGCTATTGCTAAAAAGAAAAAAAGCAACTATAACTCATGTTCACAGTTTTCCTCAAGCCATGTATGAGATGCAATAAAAACATTAAAGGACAAAAGAAACAAAAATGGTGGAAACTAACCATTTTCAACCTGAATACACAGTCGCTTATGATTCAACCACCCTAGATATGCAGCCAGAGCTTCAACGGAATAAGTTAAATGAAGGCATATTTGGGTGTTGGAAAGGTCCTGACCCAAAACCAAATGAGAAACATTGGAAAGACTTTGAAACAGCTGTTCACTGGCAGTCTCCACCCACTCAACTATTTTGAGCCTAAAAGGCCTTAAAGTCAACCATTTAGTGGCCAGACGTACACTGGTCAAACACAACCAAAAACGAACAAGGGGCGTGAAAACATTTGCAAGTCATATTATCGGATTAAAATGCTGCTTCGAAACACTTTTCGGATCCGTTTCCACGACATTTTGATCCTCTGTATTCCTTTCTTCCACACGCAAGAATAATTGTTAATATAATTGAAGTAAATCAATAGTATTTTTCTTTCAGTTTTTACCCACCCTGTTTTTTTCCTTCTCTCTACCATTTGTCCCTTTTTCCCTCTTATAATCACTTTACAAAAGCCACCAAATAACCAGACATGTGTTTTATGTTAAACCATAATCTTTCTTTTGTTTGAAAAGAGAACAATTGTGGTTGCACTGTTCACAACAGTCGTGACAGAGAGATATTGCGTGTTTTGGGGGTTTTTCTGTGTGCAAGCGTGTTTATTTGTGGTTATCCTCTTCATATTGGCTCGTAAACACAGCAAACCCGTTGACCCATGTTTGTATGTGTTTGTTTGATCGCAAACATGCCGACACGCCCAATAGACGCCAAAACTGATCACTTTTAGATCAATGCAGTATGACAGAGGAGAGGAAAGAGAGAGTGAATAATGCATATTTGATGATCTATCTGGAGGAGAGATGAAGGAGAACGACTCCTGTGATCAATCCGAGGCTGAAAATGCTTGTTGTTATTTAAAGACAGCAACCTGCTAACTTTCTCTGTTTTACACATAAAGGATAAACACTTCTAGACGAAAGATGTTTGGGGAATGTAGTCGAAAACTCCTTTTGGGATGATTAAAAACAAAAGTATGTAAACACACATACAATCAGGACATAATTTTAAAACCCTTGTAATGCAACCAAGGGGGCTCAAGAGGAAAAATGGGTACAAAAAAATGGACTGCTGAATTCCATTTTCTCTTTGCGGCCTTTGTAGCATTTTACAATTTCAGCCTCCAGTCTTTGCCCCCTCTGCACAACTATTAAAATAAAAGCAATTTATGTCTGCGAGGGCCCACGCCTAGACCAGCCCTGGCACTCACTTCTTGCGCGCGTGTGTGTGTGTGTGTGTGTGTGTGTGGGTGACAGGCAGAGAGTGCAGGGAGCGAAGGAAAATCCCATCTGATGTTCACCACACCCAGTCAGAATTCATCATTCACTTACACACACACATACACAGTGGAAAACTACAGATCGTTGTGGTGAAGCAATGAAGCTGAAATCCCGACCTAAAAGGCTCCGACTGACCCAAGTGTGTTTCCATCTGCCCTATGTCTGCGCTGAGATGTTTTAGAAAGTTTATAAAAGCACTAATGATGACAATAATTACACTTATGAGTGATTTTTAGGAGAAAGTAAAATCAATACAGCAGGAAACGACGAAAAATATTGCCATTATCCAACACTTGTTTGAAATTGCAGTCTGGCCATTTTTTTTTTGTTTTTTTCCTATAAAAGGCCAGAAAGTTCACACAGAGTCTGAGCATCTGTACGTCGAAGCTCGACCTCTCTGTGCTGCGGGCTGTATTCACAGACTGGAACGATTACTATCAGCTACAATTAGGTATAACCCACTACAAAATGCCGCATAACAACTCCTGCTACTAGCTACAATTAGCCCTCACACACCACAATAGCCCCGATACCACAACGAAGACAAATGTGACAGTTAATCATTTCCATCAGCAGCAATTAGTTCCAACACAAGTGAGGCTTTTATCTGAAATTGCCAATAATCGTCTCAGGACAGCTGCTAAAGGACCCAGCAACAAGCGGTGGAGCGAGGATCGGTGAAATATGGCCGATATAGCCATCTGGGGAAAACCTCAATGGTGGATTTAAATGTTACTACCTATGGTATATAAGGGAATCACAGGTTATATCAGATGCATTCCGTGATGCACTGATTAGCCTTGTACAAATATCTTTCTTAATTGGCAAACTTGCTTCATCTGTAACTAAGCTTTTTCTTTACTTGTTAGTCTATATTGTATCCAATGTTGTATGTTGCTGTTCTGCAGTTACAAACTTATCAACCTGCCCAGAGTTAGCACTTGTTGTAGCTGCCATTCTGCATTTGTATTTCTTAGGTTTACTAGGTCGAGGCAGATAGCAGCTCATCTTTTCAAGTGCTGATACAGGATTTCTTTCTTTGTAAATTGTCTTCACAAAGACACAGAGGAAAGTTAGAGCTATAAGGCAATGCACTATTATAGCTCTCTGGAGTGGTTATAGCATTTGGTAGCACTGTTTTCTTACAGCAAGAAAGTCCTGGGTTCCAATCCCAGCCTGGGGTCTTTCAGTCTAAACATGAATAAAATGAGCAATTTGTCCGTAGGCAGCCCTGCAAAACCAACCTGACGTACGATGCCTAAAGACACATTTTTATTTATTTATTTATTTACAGTTAATTGGTATTAAACATGTTTGAAAATCATATTTTCTGTTTCCCAAAACACAGAACAAGTAAAATCAAAAATTACCATTATTCCTGCAATTTGTCACCCATTTTAAAAGCTTGTTTGCTTTGTGTAGCTTTAAAAACACATAACTCCAATCCAACTGCACAGTATGAGCAGAATCATTAGTGAATCCAGCTCACCATTAACATTCATGTAGCCTTTAAGTTATCAAAGAAGGTTTTTTTCTTTCGAACTACGTTGTATGTCACTAATGAAGAAAAACAGATTACCTGCACATCTCTACCACTTCACCCAATGACTCCAAGCTAATTCTCTAAATGCGTATTATTGAGTTGCGGTAATGGATGGGTCTGATAGCGACTCTCAGCACATCCACGCACTCCCTCTGCCTCCAGATATTCCCCTCCCCGTGGGACCGCTGCTGTTAGCATTTCTTTCTTTCATAAACAAAGGATTAATTAGCAACATATGAAGAAATAATGCTTAAGGCATGGTCTGGTTTTTCCTAATGTTTCTTGATTTGTGTCATTCTTTGTAGTGGGGGGTTTACATCTCCCTCTTTTTACTACACTCACTGTGGCGTCATCTTTTTCTCTTCCTTTCTTGTCCATTTGTTATCTGTTTTGAAAGATTTTTTTTTTTTAAAGATCGACGGAGAATAAAAGTTATTGGTGCAAAGAATAGAGAATGAAAACTTAATTCCAATAAAATCTTAACGCTATTTCTGGAAGGATGAAGTTAAAAGGTCTGGAGGTTCCAAACAAGAATAGCCAAATATATTAAAAAGACATTTTCCCTTTGTTTTTTGGTAAATGATAGTTTGAAGAAGGTGCCAAAGAAGGGAGTAGAGGAAGGAGGGCAGAAGGTAAGGTAAGGTAATTTTATTTATATAGCACATTTTCAGCAACAAGGTAATTCAAGTCATTTACATGAGTTAAAAGGAAATGCAAACAAAATAACAAACCTAAGGAAAGAAAAAAAGAGGAAAGTAAACAAATCTAATGTTGTTCTTAAGTATGTAAACTAAGTGCTCCTGTTCAGGGTTGCTAAGTATCCAATTCCATTTCTACATAGTGAGTACTCTACAGTTTCTGATAAAATAATCTAAAGAGTGACTGATCTAATTCCTTTCCTGGGTTAAAGTGAGTACTCCACAATTCTAAGTTTGTTCTAAATCCTTTTCTGGGTTAAAAGTAATATAAACTAAGCAGTGACTGTTCCTGTTAAGTATTTCTGGATTCAAAGTTCATAGTTATTCTAATTCTAATTCTATTTCCATTTCTGGGCTGTATAATATTGATCTAAATAGTGTGTACTCCACAATTTCTGATATTACTAATAAACTAAAATAATCATTTTCTGGGTTAAATAGGGAGTACTCCACTGTTTCTAACAAACTAAAACAAAAAAGAGGAAATCATACATTAGGGCAAATGGCAACATTCAGACAAAACAATGGGCAAAACAAAGATACGAGTGAAGGCGGTGACGTCAAAGGGCGAAGAAGCCACGTTACTGAGCATCCCAGCAAAAGTCTGATACAGGTGTTGTTTATCCAAGAATGTCCTTGGGAGTGCTTAGCTTCGCAACTCCATGGATACGGGAGGGGCTGAGGAGGGAAGAGCATTGTGTTTACATATCTTCAAGGAGATTAGAAATATGCAGCCCTTCCAAGGCCACACGGGGAAAGCCAATTCAGAAAGAGAATGTCTTTGGTTGGACATAGCATGGACTTATCCATGCCTTCATAACAACTCGTCTGGATTACTGCAACTCTTTATATAGAGGGATGGATAAATCGCAGATTCAGCGACTTCAAATGATCCAGCCTGGATCATTTTAAATCGCTTCTTAAAACTTATTTTACTCTTTGGCATTTAATTGATGTAACGTTTTGTGCTGTTTGTTATGTGTGTTGTTGTTCTTGTACAGCACTTTGGTGCAGTTTGCTGCTGTAAAGTGCTATATAAATAAATCTGACATTGGGTCCTGCGACAGACTGGCGACCTGTCCAGGACGTACCCTGCCTCTCGCCCGGAACGCCAGCTGGAGATAGGCACCAGCAACTCCCGACCCCATTAAGGGATAAAGGGTGTAAGAAAATGGATGGATGGATGGACATTGGTTGGGAAAATTATAAATTTCAATTTTCCCTAAAGTCTCTCCGATACATCTCAGTTCCCAATCATCCAAATTAGTTTGGTCGTTCCCCTGAGCCAAAACTAGCAACTTCTTCAAGACCGATTCCATCCCATTTTAGAGTTGTAGAGTCCTTGTCTCTATCCACACCAACAGTCCGAGTGTTCACTAGTTCGGCCAAGTTTGTCACAAATTTGTTGATAAGCCAGGAATCCACAAGCTCCAAACAACAGAATTCCTGTTATAAATAAATCCAGGGTGAATCCCACCGGGTATGTCCCCGTAGGACAAGAGGGCTCTCCTGTGCCCAGATTTCTCGTTGGAAATTTTATCAATTGCATTGAGAGATCTGTTGACCAGATCCATAATTTGCAGATTTGGATGATGTGCAAAGAAAGGCTCCAAAAATATAGAAAAAGACAGGACAAAAATGCAGGGCAGGCATGGGTAGGGAGGGAGCAGAGGAAAGAAGTGTCTGCCTTCATCGAGAGCAAGAGAGAAAATGTAGGACAAGATCATATGAGAACAAAAAAAAAAAAAATCAAGCCTCCTCTCATTTGAAGTGTTTATTATGACTAATACGAGCATGTCTTAAACCATAACTCATCATACTTCAAAGTTACTCTGAAACAATAGAAAATAAACAAATCAACCATTTATTAGTGAAACGTTTTGGGCTTAATTTGTCCAACAGAGATGAGACCAGTGTATCTGGCCAAGTTTCCAGAAACAGCCTGCGATTTCACAGTCTGTACTTCTGAACTGTGTGATGCAGATGGTGGTTATAGGTTGTCTAAAAAGTAGCACAATTATATTTTTACACCTTCAGTTCTGACATCTAAATAATGACATGGACAAAGAAAGCCTCTGACAGCAAGTGATTGTGTGAGGACACTTGAAGAGAGGACAAGCTGTAATTGTGATTTGTTTTATTTTTTCCTGGAGAGGATCAACCATTCTTTAAATGTAGAGGCTTTTCAGACTGAATTAAGTTTAAAGATCTGATTGAAGAAGAATGAAAGTAAAGTGTGTATCAATTAACCTGTTCTTAAATAAGAACAGGTTTGCCAGTGTGAATTAATTATATGGCATTCTTCACAAGTACTGGAAAAAAAAGAATTATTGCTAATTATCCATGATAATAATAAATTCTGAAAATAAGAAAAAAGACCTGATTAGGAGTGTAATCAAAGAGTAAAAACAGTAAAAAGAGTTGCATATTGACAAAGGCCGCTCAGGCCATTTTGGACGGACGGATGGATTTGCACAAAAGTAATAGGCGATTTTCATAGTATTCTTCAATGTATTTAAATTGGAAAAATTGGAAATTGACTGTTTTTTGTTAATATTGTACTTTTCTGCCGAAAGTACAATATTAGGATAAAAACAAAAATCTGTATTTTAAATTTTTGTCTTGATAAACATTGTATCTATCATTAGATCCCATGATGCACAAATTCATCCTCTCTTGTAAGCTAACCATACAAAAAAGCAACAAGCTGTTGCTCGTTTGCATGCGACGATCACAAAATTTCTCCTGAGGGTCCGAAATTCATAAAATGAAGTGAAAGAGCTTGTAGCTTTATGTCGGCTTTCAGAAAATGAAAGCAGCTGCAGAAAATATTAGCTAAAGAGTTCACATGACCCACACAGACAAAACAGATTAGTCTGTGAAACTGCACCTATTCAGAGCACTCAGATAATAATAGAAAACCACCTCAACTACATGCTGATTAGTTGTGCTTAGCGCGTGACCCCGGTCGCTGGCCTTTCTCAGAAATACAGGGAAAAGTTGGCTGAGAGAGAAATATTTTTTTGATGAAACTAGTTAAAGCTTGGAAATGGTATCACAGAGTCATGGCTCTTATTGGGACTACAGAATGAGCTTTTAGGGAGAAACAGAAGGAAGAAAAACTCCACCTGCCATCTCAAGACTTGAAGCTTTGAGTTGACTAGCGGGGCCCCTAATCAATGCCAGAATCCCAACTTACACTCACTGTACCAGAGGCCCAATTCATTCCCGCCATGCATCACGCAAATTGCACACATACAATTATGGTGAGTCATGTTCATGCAGGCACACTCTTCAAAAGTGTAGGACTCATTTGTTATGGGCTAACAGCATGCAAAACATGGCATCTTAAATGTCAAGCTTAATCAGACGTTCATATTTCAATGCCTTTCTCTCATTATGAGCCTCCCTCCCTCTTCTTCCTCACCCTCTAAATGGCTCTCAGTCAGACACAGGCACACACACACAGGCTAAGAACACACCTCACTCCCCAGCTCTCTCTATCTGTCCGTCTTTCTTCCAGCACTCTCTCAATTAATCTTTTATCCTCTTCCCGCCCTCATGGCTGTCTTCTTCCCCAGTCCCAGTTTCTATGCTCCACTCACTTCCAGACTTTCCCAACATGCGATTCCATCTGTGTCTGCATTGCTTGTCTGTGTCAAGACATTTCCACATCATCCCATTAATCTGACGGCTACAGAACGTGCCGGTGTCATGAGTGAAATATCCTCCAGGTGCGTTCTTATAATTAATTTGACACATGATCAGCTGTTCCGAGGAGTCCGACAGATTGCGCAACAAGACAGATAGTCTGCTGTTATCAACATCTGTACAGTTAATCACTGAGGAGCAAAAAGAACACAAGAGCCATGTTGACTTCTTGACGGAAAAACTGCACAAACTTTGTTTTAAAAATACAAATAAAGAATATTATTGAGTTATCACCAACTGTTGAACTGTGGTATAAAAAAGTCAAGCCACATGTCAAACGGTGCTGCAGTAGACTAATAAAAAAAGCATAATTATGAATGTGTGAACGCTGGTGACATTAAAGTAGCTTTTGAGGATGTAGGAATGAAATAAATCAAGAAAATGTTGCCTATTAACTCTCATCTCAAGACAAAAAGCTTAAGATTTTTTTTGCCATTTACTATCCCATGAAATGATAGGAATTCTGAAGTCCCTCCATTGACTGCACCCGTTTGTGTCGGCGGGGGATACCTGTTTCCAGCAGTAATTGGGCCAGATGCGGGATGCGCCTTGGACAGACCGCCAGTCCATCACAGGGCAGAATTCTTAAGTCCATATGACGCATTGTTATTTGGACAAAGACACACATATTGATGTGAAGGAAACATTTTCCAGTTGCTACAAAACTTTGAGAGCAGTTTTGTATGTGCACTACAGCTATTTCTTGTCTTTTACTCGTATACCTAAATGATGTGTTGACATCACCTGTTAGCCTGTTAACGTCTGATCAATCGATAAAGGTCAAATTATTAACAATTGAGAAATATCACAGAAATCTACTTATTAAAGAAAATAAGAGTATTTTAAAAAGATTGACTGGATTCACTCTTTCACCTGTTCTACTTTACTTCAAGGTAAACTTGAACTTAGAAGCTGAATGTTCACTTCATATGCATACAGTTTACATAAGCATTTTCTGAAGCTCAAATTGCAGGTTCAATGCATTTTTTCCTTTTTAAAAAATGAACATAAAGCGTCACAGAATGCTTGCAAATTCTTACACAAGATAGAAGTAAAATAACCTAAAGCTATATGAAATGTTGCCAGTTTTATATCTTCCCATTAACAAAACCCCCGTTTTTTTTTATAGTTAATATATTTTCCACCTTTGAGAAAGATTCAATATTCAGTACATCTCACAGGTGTTGGACATAATGACCAGTGTGTGGCCCATTGATGTAATTACAGGTGGCTAGGCTTAGGAGGCAGAATGACATGACCACAAAACACAGATCAGCAGGTTTGGTCCCAGCTTTTCCATCTTAACGTCCTTCAAAGAAGACAAAGAATAGTGTTAAATAAATATTCGAAATCCACTGATTACAATCTTTAAAACTAATTCGGATTATAAATGCTAGTAAAAGTCTGACAAAGACTTTGGATGAACAAGATTTTATTCTTTAAATGTTAGCATTGACAGCATGAAAAATTATGTTTCTGACTTGAGGTAGAACTTGAATTTGAAGGAAGATTTTTTGTTTTCCTCAGGTAATCTTAAAAATAATGGAGATTTTTCTACAAATATAGCCAACCTAACAGAAATTGCCACAAAACATTTTTGTTAAGCTCAAAAACAAACTTCTTGCTTTATATGGTTTAGACAAATAAGAAAGAAACATGAAGTGCTTAAAATTTTGAATCAAATAAATTTAGGAAAAGAAGAACAGAAAACGTAACTGAAATGTTTGTTTTAGTACAATCACGTTCCAATTAAAAGAAATTACATAAAACATGATTGTGCACAAAATAATATCACTTGTTTTTCACCATGCCTTTAATGAACAAAAAAATTAGCAGTTCCTCACAAAATGTCCGAAGGAAAATTTGGTACTTTCTTCCTTCAATGCATGCTAATTAGCATATTGTATGAAATCAGCTATTCATTTCCTTCAATATTTAGAAATACAACACAATATGAATGGTGGTACCAGAGGGAGGCTTGGTAGGGATCAAGACATCTTTAAAAATGTCTACATTTTATGCAATATTAATATATATGCCAACCTTAGATCGTCAGTGGTCCTGTTCTGGTCATGTCTCAGTAAACTTTTCCAAGCTGCCCCTGGAAATGGCCCCAAATGTTTCCTTATTCATCCAAAAGATAGGAGGGTGGATGGGCTGGTCCGTCACCGCAAAAACATTATTAAAAGTATATGAGAGCAGTCTGACCTTTAATAATGACTACAGATTACTGCACCACCCAGGGTCTGGTAAGCAGTGTCCCGTGAGTGTCTGATACGCTCTAGGAGGGCTATCTGTCCTTTCTGGAGAAAAAAGTGAGCACTGGGTAAAAACTACAAAGAGGACACATGCATACGCAGTATTGTATAATAGAATAAGAAGTCTTTGTGTGAGAAATCTGCATTCAGACCATTCAGGTACTCTTGGGGGAAGAAAACAAGGAGACAATCTCTCAACAAATCTCCCTCAACTGGCTTGGAAAACAAAAGCACAACATGGTCTGGATTCATACTTTCACGCTCAATTAACAACTCATACAGGAAGCTAAACAGTAAAACGTTACCAGTGACATAAACCTGACCCAGCCAGGAAGCCTACCCCACTGTGATTCACGCAGCATGACACAAACTAGCTGTTTTCACCTGCGAAGGCTAAAATGACAACACTACTCGACAGCATCATGCTCCATAAAACTTTACTTTGAAGATGGTGTGTTGGGCCACAGGTGGGACACGTAGGACCATAAAACCGTAACTTCTGCAGGAATGTGAAGAAATTTACAGCAACATCTAAATGTGTCTGCATTAGAGGGCCACCACTTTTCGTCATGTTTTCCATGCAAGGTGTGTTCGCTACATGGCTTGAGAAGATATAAACAGGTACAATAAGATTGGATACAGCAGTATTCAACACCACGGACAGACGTGTTAATGCATAAGTTGTTGTTTTACACACAATTATCCAGTCAGTCATGTATATTTTTACAATTGTGTGAAAGATTTATGTTCACATTTCTTTAGCTTCTTGGCAGTTCCCGATACTGTAGTTGTGCAATGACAGAATACACACATATGCAAACACACACAAGCAAAGACTTTATATCTCCTCTGTTATTTTAATATTCCATGACCTGAGAGTTATAAGACTCAATAGTCTGGTCTCTGGAAAGGCCGTCTGGATTTTAACTTTAAGCACACACACAGAAACAGACAGAGCTCCCCTGCTATGGTCTTTAGAGCATATTCTGTCTGAGTGTGAATGTGTGTGGGGAGCATACCATGTGTGTGTGGTCACGTCTAAGAGCGCTCCTTTAAAAAGGCATTTCTCTGCATGTCTCCGTCTCATCATGGCTGATGATATCACTGCAACCATCCTCACAGCAGGCAAACTGTGGTGAGAAGCGTCCTATATTGTGCGTTTCTGTGTGCAAAATCTAATTTATCCGTTCAGTAATAAATCATAAGACTGTCGCGAGAGGCCTAGCTCAGACGTTGCACATAAAACACACACACACACACACAGGCGCGCGGACAGACAGACTGCCAGGAGTGCGTGCAATTAATTATTGTTAACCGGCTGCCAGAATGCAAAGTCTGGCACTGCGAGAGACAAAAAAAGAAGGACATAAAGGGAAAACACATGTCAACACATAGAATTGGACTTTATAGGGTTTGTCTTAGCGGGAAAGAGCTTCACAGAGATTCAAAACGTCACTTAAAAGAACAAGAATAACAAATCTTCCAGGCTAGAAGTAACACAATAAATGCAGACATACAGAGTCCTTTTACAATATTACACAAATAAAGATAAAATACCTCATAATGAATAGTTTGCCTATGTAAATAAGCTAGGAGTACATTTACAAGCTTTAAAGGTTTAAAAACCGATTGTAAAATATATAAATGTTCCCAGAAATCAACTTGTAATGGGAGTCAGACAATTTTCCCCTTCACAGATCCTGACCAATCACTCATCAGTGAGCTGTGTAGAAGCACAACCAGGTGATATCAATCATGCTTTTTAGTGTGAAAATTGTTAATGAAGTAAGAAGGCTCAAAGTTAACCACTTTTTAGGATCGCTGAGGTAACAGAGAAAGAACATCAGCTTTCTGTAGAATTAAAAAAGTTGCTAGCAGAAAATTCAGAAACAAGCAAAAGGACTCTCTGCAACACTCTGCACCGCATCCGAACAAATGCAGGTTTTAAAAACCCAGTTCATTGTCACAGTATGCAAATTGCAACCAAAGGACAAATATGCATTAAGATTTAATGGTGTACTTAGTATTGATATCAAGCTTTTATTAATCCTTGTGTATAGTTACAATAACATGAATAATTAATGTACCATCTGGCTTCGCTGTCCTATAACCTGCTGGTTATGTGCAGATTTCTGGAGACATGAGAATGAACTGTGACCTTGTCATATGATGTGATGTTTATTGTAGTTCACAGAGAAAACTGTAAAAAAGCAACAGGGGATACAACTGATTAATTCTAAATTAATGTTTTACTTCCAGCAGTCATTGTCCATATTTTGGAACAACATTTGCCTCAGCAGTTATTCAAATTTGGTTTACCAGAGAGTCAAAAGTAGACAGCAGCTTGAGCTGCTTACAAACACCCTGTTCCTCCTGTTGTGGTATTTCATAAAGCTCAAAATGTTACCATTTCTGTTGCTGAGTAACATGGGTAAAGACATCAAATAGAAAAGAAATTGAGAAGTGCGAGTGTAAAAAATACTGGGAAATATTCAACGCTGCAGACAAAACGAAAAAATAAAATAAAAAAAAAAAAAAAACGTTGCAGTGGTCCGGACAACGTCTGGACATGAATCTGAATGAGATCTTGCAACCTGACCCTATGCTCAAAAATCCTCCATTGTGGCTAAATTAAAACAATTATGTAAATAAGAGTTGGACTAAGTTCCTCTGCAGTGAAAATATATATTACCAGTTACTGCCTGATAGCAGATGTAGTTGCCAAGGGTGGAACAACTATTGGGGTAGTTTTATCTTTGAATAAGTTATCCCATAATTCAAAAATGGAATCATCATTTAGAAACTGCATTTTGTACTTACTTCGGCTGTCACTGTCTGACGCTAATCCTCAATTACGACTAAAACACTGATGCATTTAAGGATTTGTTAAGCAATGTTTAAAGCAGAAATAACTTAAAATTTAAAAGACTAATTTCTCAGTGTCGTGTCTGCCTCACAAAACCTATTCTGATTAAAAATAAAAACCTGTTGGTGTACTAAAGTAATGCGGGTAAAAAAAATAGGGAAAAAAAGTGTTTTCTGGTGAAACAGGTTGCAACTCAATCCTAAAACTTAACAGAAAAACAATTTACTCAAAGATAAAAGTATTAAATCATGGGCTTAAGCACTGAAGGTAACACACTGACAGTACAAAGAAAGCATATTAACAGCAACGACAGAAAAAAACATCAAACAGTCTTTGCTTTACAACTAAGGGGGATCTGCTAAATGGTCAAAATAATAATAGAGTTTTGCTTTCAAGGCATTTTTAACTGAAGACAGTTCAAAATAAAACCGAAGAGGCAATTCACAGAAGTTCACTCTGAAGTTTACAAACATGGGCAGGATTTATTTCATCCTCACTCATTCCAAGATGGACTTGTCTTTACAACTAATAACTTTAATAATTCACCAACAATAAAAGAATCTGACATACTTCTGGTTTGTCTATTGATCACCGTTTCTGGAATGATTGGCAACCCGACTATGTCCAAGTTTCTACTATTTCTCTTTAGATCTCTTAATTTGAAATATTTGGGGAAAGTCCTGGGTTTTCTGGCAAATGTAAAGAAAAGGTTCCAAAGTATGCAGATGCCAACACTATGCTTGACGACTAATTCACTAACGCTACTCACTGATGGAAAAATCAAGTATTCTGACGTGTCTTATAACAGCAGTTATGATTTATCTAAATCCCCAGAAAGCCGTTTGGTAGTAATTTGACTTTTTTTCAAAGTTGTCTATGTTAGTCATCACTGACACAAAGATGGTTTCATATTGATAAGGTTTTATAATGAAATCTGTCAACCAAACTCACTGCAGAGACATTTCAAAAGTTATCTGAAACACTAGTTTATACCTTTCATTTATTTTAAATGGATATAAAAGTACTGAATAGCAAATTTATTTGATAGCTCTACACCATTACAGTTCACTTAAAATCACCAATAGCTTCTCAAGCCTGGTCAAACATATAGAAACAACACAACTTAACGTAACAAAGACGGTTTGTGGACCTTCTTTTAAATGGCTCAAAAAGTGTGATTAGGAATTCTAAATACAATCTAAAATAAATAAATAATAAGGCACGGTTTGTTCAAAACACAAAGCACACAATTAGATTGACTAGATGTGCCCTTCTTGATAAGGGAACACTGTCACCAATACCCAGTATAGAAATGTTTTCAATATCACAACCGATACAGATATTAATCATCGGATCTGTGCATCTCTAGTAAAATAGGATTCATCTAGGATGGAAGGATTTAATGTTTTTAAATATGAGATTACGTCTGTATCCATCTCATTGCACTGCTGTTACACATAATTATCTGATCTTTCTTGGTGTGTTACAGCACAACTGGCAACCCGTTCAGACATTATGGTACAAGCATTTAAAGCAAGTAACTCCAATAGAAGTCCAGCTTTGTTATCCAGGTTTTCATTTCACCAGTCTTCCTTGACAAGCATTTCAAGGTATCAGGCCGTCACAGAGAGCAGACAAAGAATGAAATATGCTCTTCCTTTGCTTGCTGGAGAGTGGCAGATTCTTCAGACAGAAGAGGGCAGAGCCAAAACAGAGCAGATGAAAAAGTGAGACAAGCTGGTGTTGACATAGGCAGGTTTTTTACACTTTATACAGAAAACGAGAAAAAAAGACCATCACACCTGAACACTGTCTCCTCCCTTTCTTTCCTTCTTTCTTGCTCCCCACTCTCACCCCTTTTTTTTTCTCCTCTCCAACAAGTGTGAAAGCGTGGGTGAAGGCAGCTGTGTCGGTGTGGGTGGGTGGGTGGGTTGTTGGGTGAATGCGTGTTTGTGTAACACAGACATGATAACTTCCTCTAAACTTCCTGTGATTAGAGCTTAGGGGTTGCTGGGGACAAGCAGGAAATTAGAAACACACACACACACACACAAACACACACAATCTCATTAAAGGGGCAAATATCATCATACTTTAGAGTCATTAAAGCTATAAACATAAAAAAGCATGAAACAAATAAAACAAATTTGACCTTTTCAGTGTTTTTCAAAGCAAATAACTCATTTTAAAATCCTCTTGACAAAAAATAAAGAAATAAAAATAAAGCCTCTGTAGCTATGCTCTTAAAAACAGGAACTGAGTATCATAGATGGATGGTGAATACTTAGCGTTTTGATCCCGTGTAATGAGCTATTGATGTACATAAAACAAAGACCGCATTCATGATAAAAATACTTTCATAAAAGAAATATGTTGAATATTTGTGTGCTCACTGTAGTTGCTTTGAGCACAAACTAGACAAACGCTTCTGTTATCAGATATTACTTTTTACGCTGTAAAATATGTTAAAATGTTGCAAATAAATCTGCAAGATTATCTTGATTGCTTAGTTTCCATTCATGTGTCACACTCAAATGGAAGAAAGAGTGTTCTGCTGCATCTGCAATCTAATTTTCTATCAGTACCTTTGCATGGATTTTTAGAGACCAACAAAACGGGGACAGAAAACTGTTAGTGGACTTAGAGTTTGACTTGTGTCACAAACTGTGTCCTCACTTACAGTTGTGTTATTGTGGTGGAAGGTTAACTCTGTCAAGTTTAGCAAAGATTATGTGTAAAAAAGTGAAAAGTCCACAACCATCCACATGGTTCTCTAATATAAAGCAAGCTGTTATGGTGACAATTGTAAGGAGGAACATGCCAATTAATGTCTGTGCATATCAACACTGAGCGAAACAAAAGCAGAAATCACATGTGCCTGATTGCTGTGAGAATTTTTATTGAGCTAAAATTTATTGCATTAAACTCAGTTCATAATTCAAATTAGTTTTAAAAGCTTCCTGTCCAGGAATTGTATGGAATCACTGATTTGCAGCATTCAACACTTTTAAGTTTCTGGGTAGGGTTTTGGTTTGTCAAGTCTCCAAACTAGAGCCCTCAGATATTTCTCAATTGTCAAAATCACAATATAATTAATCACTTTAGAAACCTTTTGCGCAGGAAACTTTACTATCACTATTTTTGTTTTGAGTCAGATATGTATTGAACATTGATGTTTAACTTCAGAATTCCGTCTCATGCTGGTTCTCGTGTCTTCCTGTTTTACATAGTTATCGATTTTTAAAAGAACATTGTCCACAACACCTAGGCCATTTTCAAACAGACACAAATTCTAACAAAAAGAGGAAGGAGGAAGAAGTTTTGCCCAATATTTCACAATTATAAAGCTGAGATTTAATCACTTCCTGACAATGTGTGCATATGGTTACACGCAAATGTGGCCGTGTGTCTCAGGGTGGAAACAAATGTTCATGTGAGCATGAATGAGAGAATTAAAAAAGAAGTGTATTTTCTCCCTATATGCACAATAACTTGCATAGTTTCTCACACACTTGGAGCACACGCAAACACATCCTCGCACACACAGAGACATACAATGCTAATGCATGTGAAGGACGCTAGGACAGCTCTGAACGCCTCAGGGCTACGTCTGAGCTTTCATTTCCTCTATCCTGCACAACAACTGACAGAAGCGAACACATTCACACAACCCACAGACAGAAAGCACAATGTTATGAAACTCTTCACCTGCCCACAGGGACTCCAGCTGTAGACAACTTTAATATTCCAACTAAATATTCTACCAGCATTAGTCTACGTTGTAATAAAATAATCAGAGAAATAAAAGGTTGTTTTTTTTTCTTGACAAAAAGAAAAAAAACACTAAAATATCTTCCAGTCACATTGACAAACATGCACCAGACATCCAAAAATGCAGACAATGAGTTTATAGGCAACATCTAAGGCTTTAAACTTTAACTAGTTAAACCAAAAAACACTGTGTAAAAATTTGAGTTTAAGTGACTAATAAAGAAGCAGATGTTACACTTTCCAAGGGTGGATACATTGTCAAGCTTAAGGGAAAGTCTTCTCCTTAAAAGGTCTGGCTAAAAAAAAGCAACAGGAGTCTAAGTGTATAGATTATCGGTCTAATTTTACCACACTGTAATAACTAAAGGCCAAACATGCTTAGTTTCCTTACTGAGATGAAGTCTGCATTTGACGTCCAATGATTTGCACCAAAAGGCCACCCCCCCCTCAACCACACACAGATGCAAACATCAGTAAAAACATGCAGACTGTGTGCTTTCCTGTGCTAGGGGGGAAGTTGCAGGTCATTGCGACATCAGTACTTTAGATAAGAGCTCCTTCACACACCGTGGATTCAGCTGAAGGCATTTAGTTTAGATTTAATGCAGATGGGCTTTAAAGAGTACGATAAATACAGTATGATTACTTTAGTTGTAGAAGAAGTGTCGCTTGTGCACAACAGGAGTCAAATCCGTTCTTGTAGTCTGCAATGCAGTCATCCTGCAGCACCAAGGAATCTGAATTGAAACTGAATGCAACAGTCATGTGGCTGCATGCACAAGAAAGATTAGCAGGTGGTCTTAAATCAATTTTAATAATAATCCTTTAATCAAAGCACTGAGAAGCCATGGGTTTCACCCTTTGACTGAAGATAAAATGTGAAACACATTACATGGCGTTTACTAAAAGTTTCTATTTTTATTTACACACTTAACCACAAACAATGGTGTCAGCAATTTGATTGGGTATGGTGTTTTAATACTTTAATCAGAACCTGCATCTTAGACTTATTCATGATTACAAACTAGCCTGCTGAGAAGATAGTGAGCAAGATAGGAGTTAAACTGATGGCCAAACTAACTGAATAAGACGTCTAACCCAACAGCCACAACAAGTAGAAGTAAATGAAGTACTTCACGTCACTAGGTATGAAACACGACAGGCTTTTTACCGTAAATGACTGATGCAACATTCCCATAAATATTGCACCATTAAGCTCAAAGCGGTGATTTCAAACTGGAGTACCCCAGGACCAGACTCATGCAACTTTTAGATGTGTTCCTTGTCCCACACACTTAAATTAAATCGTGACACTGCCTAGCGAGCAGGCAGTCAAGCTCTACAGACCTCTGCTAATGAGCTTAGATTGGAGCCAGGTGTGCTGAAGAAGCAGAGACATCTAAAAGTCACTGAAGACCTGCAGCTACGTCTCAGTCAGATGTGATGGAATCTTTCCATCACAGATTATCACTTGGAATGAGGTCTGGATGTACGTTCAGGGTCATCCTGCTAAAAGTGAACCTCTGCCCCAGTGTCAAGCATTGTGCCACCTTTCAGTGGAGTGTCTTGCATTAGATTAGATTCCACCCATCCTATGGGAATGAATCCCCATATGATGTCACCACCACAATGCTTAGCCATGGTGATGTGTCATTGCTTTTATTTCACACACAGAGTTTAACGTGCATGTCAACAACTTCAATTTTGATCCGACCTGATCTCTTTGTTCTGCCTGTTGCTGCAACTTCAACTTCTGTAAGCAAGACTCCTCATGTTTCTCTGTTAACAATAGAGTTCTTACGGTCACTATAGATTCATAGACTGGACATCTAATTAAATATTTCTGTACCTGAGATGTGGATTCTTCGCAGTTCCAGAGTTACCATAGGTGTCTCTTAGCTTCTTCTCTGATTAATGCTCTTCTTGGCAGGCCTAGAGACGTTTGATTTATAATCTAATCCTGCTTTAAACTTCTCCCCTGTCCTTAATGGTGCTGTCTGTTCACTTACCTGCAATAAACCAGTGAGGCCTTCACAGAACAGCTGGTTTTACACTAAGAATAAATTATGCGCAGCTCTGTCAGGATCTTGGGTTGTTTTGAGTTGCTTTGGGGTTTTCGGGTTTCTGATCCGTTATCCTTATTCTGATTAGAGCAACTTTCTGTTTTACTTTGATCGGTCACTTGTTAGATATTCCTTGTGCAATTAAATTCATGTTCCCTAGTTCCTATGTCTGTGCACTCTCCCTCGCCCCATGTGCCTTTGTCTCTCTATCGTCTCACACCTGCAATCCATTAGTTAATCAGCCCTGATCTTTAGTCCCAGCATTCACCAATGAGTATATATGCACCTCTACTGCTCTCACTCCTTGCTGGTTCCTCCTGTTATTTTCTGTTATCTGCTCTTCGTGTTCCCTGGCTCCCTGCATCTTCTTCCCAGTATTTTTTAAGTTGTTTTGTCCTGGCTCACCTCGGTTTGCATTTTGGTCCACCCTCAACCATACATCACGACAAGCTTGAGTATTTAGGTGAAGGAATTTGCTTTCCATTCATATATGTGCATCAGAGTACATGAGGCTTAATCCATATTTAAATTCATTTTACTAAAAAAAAAAAGTTACCTGATTTTCTTTCCACTTCACAAGTATCCACTGCTTTGAGAGTGATGGAGTGAAAAAAAGGAAAAAAGTCAAACGGGTCTGAGTAGTTTTACAAGGCACTACATCTGTATTGTAGTAGAGAAGTCTGAAGACTACTTTAAATTACATTACTTTACCGTTGGCAAACATTACTCAGTAAGCGCAGCCTTAAAGTAAACTGCACAGCCATACACACACCACACGGTGGGCTGTGATGTACTCGTTTTGATCTAATTCTGCATTCCCAACATGATTAACTGAAATCGATCAGCTGTGATGATCTGTCTCAGAATTCTCTGGATGATTTTATGGAAGAGCGAGGAGCAGATGCTCTGCGAGCAGGATGAAGGTAGCAATTATTCAACGGGGGGTGCTGTCTTGACACGAGTCTTCTGACTGAAATATCGACAGAACGGCATCGACCATTAATCGCGTATTGTGGACCAGGCGCCAGTTCCCCACCGCTGATGCACTTTGGATAATAACTTAAATAAGAGCAAGTAATGCCAGGTAAACAGAGGCCCTTGTAAATACCTGCTGTGGAAATTCATTTTGGCTTGAGTCTGCTATTTGTCATGTTCTTGCCTGAGGGTAAAAACATTATACCTGGATTGTTTAAATCACGCAATGTGCTCATCAAGGAGAACCACTGCAGTGGATGAAGATACACATCTTTGACAAGCCTGACAGCTAGCTGTACACATGCAGCCAAAATGAAGATTTATTGTTTAACATTTGATGTCCCTTTGCTTTGAGCAAATAAAAAAAGATAG
Organism: Micropoecilia bifurca; assembly: GCA_903067075.1. NCBI lineage: Eukaryota > Metazoa > Chordata > Actinopteri > Cyprinodontiformes > Poeciliidae > Micropoecilia > Micropoecilia bifurca. The sequence continues at coordinate 54,136 of CAEGAF010060511.1, forward strand.
CAGAAAACTGCAAAGGTCCAAATGTGGAAAATGAATTATACCTGATGCCTGACGGCTGCACTCGCTGCATAAAAAGGCACGCAATATTTTTTTTTTCTCTCTCTCTCACTAGTTTGACAATAAGTCAGACAAAACCTTTTTATGTTTTTGGTCAGTTAGATAATGAATCAGTAAATAACCCTAACTAATTATTCTTTCTCAGGGCCAGAATAAATTTTCAGTTCAATCAAAATCAGAAATTTGTCACATTCCATTAAGTTGTGGTAGATTTCTCTATTAGACTGTACAACTGAAGTCAAATGTTACAGGTGTCCTTTCACAAGCTTCATGTAGACGTTTGCTTGAATTTCAACCAGATTTTCCCTACTGAACTTGTATAACTGATTCAGATCTGAACGCAGTCCGTCTTGCACACAACCTTTTAGCTTAGACCAAACATTTTTGATAGGTCTGATAGCAAGGCTTTGGGATTTGGAACAAATTTTATTGAGGCTAAACACTTCAATTCTGCTTTCATCAGATCACAGGAAACTGGAATGATGCTTTTTTGTTTTGTTTTGTTTGGATTGATTGCTTCTTCCTCTGCATGTAGCCTTCCAGCTCATGTGCAGCTCAAGACTCACTTCACTGTGAATAATGGCACTCAGTAACAGTTACAAAGTAGAAACTTTAAAGGGCGATATTGTGCATTTTATGCCATTTTAGAATATATAATCAATTAACTATGTTGTTATGAAAAATGTCGCATATATCAAAAACAACTCAAAAGAAAGCTGACTTCCTGTCACAGCAGTTGGAAGTGGCCTTCAGCACGTCATCCCAACAATGTCTCTCCGTGCATCCATTGATGCTGTTCTTAGGAGAGTTGAGGTTTGTAAAATAAGTTCAGCAGATGTGCAGTTCCACCAGATGATTTGTAATTGCTACTGCCGCTAGTCTGGAGGAGTTGTGTGGGGCAAAGGTGCTGAGTGAGGTGAGAACTTGACTGAGGACTGAAGTTCCAAGGCAGAGCTCTGGGGGAAAAAAGGCTCGTGTCAGTGGTGCAAAAAGTGGGCATGCAGCGTATGCAACGCATAGGGGCGCAGCACCAGAGGGGGCGCCAAAGCACTGCCTTACGCTCCTTCACCTTGCGCACATTACGAGGTTCTCTCCACTTATCGTGAAGGGGGTGGGGGGGAGAGCGAGAGTCGATCCTTCACGCTGACGTTTCTTCCTTGGGGGCGCGGGGGTGGGGGATTTATGTTTTCGCATCCACCTGAACAATGTGTAGTTGCGCCACTGGCTTGTGTGAGCAGGTGTTGAGGCATCCTGAATGGCTGCCATGGGAGATTTAAGGAATCCTCAAACATGCCTGAGTGAGTCAACACTCCAGGCATGAGGGAATGACATTATAACATTATGTAAAGTATAAAACATATATATTCTGCATAATCCCCCTTATAAAACAATATCTTGTTTTTGTTAGGAGCCTCATGCATGTATTTTGTAGCAAATCATGTTTGTCTAAGAGAGACGGAACCATTCTCCTCAAATCTCATAAAGGTTTGTACATTCCCATAGTATTTATGGTTTCATTTACAGTTTGAACAGATACACATGGCATTTTCTGGCATTTTAACTGAGGAAGAATCAGAGTTGTGAAGATCAACTATTCTCCTCCTGATATTTTGACTGATTTCATTTGATTTTGAAGGAGGACTTTGACATGTTGCCTTAAAATACATTTCCCCATTCCAGTTGTGCCGCTGTTACTAAATGTTGTGAATTAACTTCCTAAAGGCATATAAAGTCATGACATCATCACACCTTCCCCAAATTGTTTAAAAGCATGCACTGGAAAATAGATACATAAAAAGATAAACATACTGATTTTATATAGAACCTTTCCAGTATGACTGGAGTTTACAGTACAGACCCATTCTCACTCGTAAATACGTGCACATTTAGACACCAAAACGAAGATCATTTTGCAACTTGGGCTAAGTGTTTTGCCCAGAGATACATCAACATGTGGCAGGAAAAAGCTGGAATCAAACATACAACCTTCCAAATGCAAGACAATTCCAAACCTGCAATGCTGCAGCTATAATTAATTTTAGTCATAGCTGTCCTAAAAAAGGAAAAATTAACTTAATTTAATGTCCGTAGTAAAAAAGGTATTTTCTTTTTCAGGCAACACATGTAAAAATCTGTTTTCCACTGTACTCTCTTTTATATGCATAATGGTGGCGAGTTGCCGGTTCGATTCTCGTTCCACGGGACGTGTGCATCTGCCCGGTGACGCCAATGCACCGCAGCCTCGCCTCCGTCAGTGTGCCTCAGGGCAGCTGTGGCTACTATGCAGTAGCTTCCCACCATAGGCATGTGAATGTGTGCGTGAAAGACAGACTGTGACACTCTTTGGACTTCACAGAGAGCTATACAAGCACAAGCCATTTACCATAAGTAAATAAACTCCAAAGACGTTTATCAAGGATCTCAATCTTACCCAGACATGCCTGTTTTACGAGGGGTGTAGCAGAGAGAAAAGATTCACTATCATCAGCCCTCTAATTAATGACGTAGTCAAAGAAAGATACTCAACACACCCAAACTACCCTTTTCGTCAGAGCTGTCAGATGAACCTCTTTCAAGTATTTGAGGTGGATTATTCATGCCATCTCAAGCCAGATTAGAGCTCTTTAAATAGGTCAAAGATTTACAAGAAATTCAGGTGTGGATCAGTAGAAGAAAAAGTATGTAACGTTTCACACCCATCTAACTGCTGGTCCACCCTTTAAAAAAAAAAAAGAAACACACACACGCCATACACTTGTGTACATGCAAGGACGTGTACTCGCAAAGAGTTAAGTTCTTAAAGTTATCTGACTGATACTGCGCCTTAAATCCTGTCATGTCACATTTTATCCCCAACTCCTCCCTTCTCCCTTACCTTCTTTTCATCTCTTTTAATTCTTCCTTCTAATCTCTGTCTGATGATGAGTGAGTTATATCACTCATCTATTCTGATGAGTGGCATAAAAAACATTATAGCCTTGGTGAGCGGATGAAGGTATTTTTCATCTGTGTGCATTTTTACTGCAAATACCATCTGGAGTTGTCCACCGTGTCATATACAAAGCTTCACAGTAGTTGAGTCAAACCACAAGTAGGCTATTGTGGCATGTTTTTTATGCATGAGTATCAATAGAATATGAGCTAAATACAGCAACAGATTGTTTTGTAAAGATTCAACATAAAGAGTGCTAAATTGCACAAGCAATACAAAAAAATGCACACCCAATAAGTGGGCATATTGCACACGATCAACAAAGATTGTGCATGCGCTTGATTGAACGTGCAAAATTAGGGTGAGTGTACTTTCCTTAATTGGTTGTTTGGTGTATTTTGGTTATTTTGGGTTATTTGGTTATTTGGTCCCATGATGGACAGACTAAAGGTTAGTTACTCAAGTTATTTTGTTTTTTTATGACAAAAAATTATTGGATGAGAGGAAACATAAAATACTTGATTGATATGCAGCATAATCTGCCTTTGACACACAAGGTCTTAGTGGCACACATGTCTATGTACAAAGGGTAAAATGGCGCATGCTCAGTCATCCAACCCTAGGGACATGCTTAGATCAAAGGCAACTGAACTTCTACTTTCTTGGAGACATTTCACAACTTTTCATCATCCTGTGCACCAAGGCTGAGGGTTTTGATTGTTTCATCCTCTTTAAGAAATGCTAAAATTTGCATTTCCAGTTGCCATTATCTGAGATTGCCAAAGCCAAGTTAAAGTAAATCTTTACATCAACTTTCAAGCAATAAAATGTTACAGTGTCCCTTTCCTCCTAAACAGCCTGCTAAAATTTGCATATTGTGCATTTTTGTCTTGAACATATTTAAAAAGCTTAACATTTAGGTTTTGGAAATCAAACAAATGTAAATGAAGCTTGAAAAGGAAGAGACATCTACAAAGAAAAAGAATGAGATGTGGACACACATCCATAAAAGCAGTGGTGAGTAAAATAGCTCAATATAAATCACACATCACATGCTCAACTGCCCGCACAGTCTTATGCTTGCAGGATTTATAGAAATTTGCTTTGAACTTCTTTAAACCAATATGCAGATATGAAATGTTAAATTACCATTTAATTACAGTGCGTATATAGGCGTGTGTGTGTATGCGTGAATGCGTGAAAGTGTGCAGGAAAATAAAGTCAGCATGAGACAGGAGGAGGGATAAGATTCTTTCCACCTATGTGTCATTTCCTTTCTCAGTCTTGCTCACTGCATTACCCCCTTTATGTGCTAGCACCATAATTCTTGCCTTACAAGACTTTTTATTACTCAGTGTCTTTCTATATAAGCCTACTGTTTATCTATCACTCTGCCAGAGCATATCTATGTCTTGGACAAGAAAAGGAACCATTCTAATGTGAAAGAAAGTAGAATAATTGTGTCAAATGGAGATAATTCAGAATACATGATTGTCAGAAACTGACCATGAAAAAGGGAACTTGAAGGATGTGTTAATACTTGTACACATATAACGTAACCTTTTTGTTTGTCTTGCCTTGAAAGAAATGGTGAGAATTAATTTTAAGAAAAACTATTCAGTAATTAGACAAGTTTTTGGGTGTGTTGTAGGGGTGCACTAATTTATCAGCCAGTCGAATTATCAATGCCAATTCCCTTAATTTAGGGAGCTCGGCAATCGGCTGATATTTACCCCCTGATCTTATCTACCTCAGCAAAGGTTTAAAAGTTCATCGCTGTCCTCTTTTGGTCTCCCATGAGACCCCTCTGTTGCAAACTCAGTGACTTTCTTGCTATATTTAGCAACATTTTAAACAAAAAACTTGATATTGGCCAAAATCAAAATAGGTATGCAAGACATTTTAAATAAGTAATTTGCAATTGTAATTGGTTCACCCCTAGTATTTTGATGGTTAAGGTGACAGATCAAGCCAAGTGGAGGAAACACACTAGTTTGAGGTGGCTTGCCAACAGGAAGATAGTCTAACAGGGCAAGAGTGATATTGACACACAGGGGTTAAAAATGAGAGCAGAGAATTAATATTCCTGTTTCATTGGATATTTTTTCATACTAAATAACCGGGGGTGGGGGAGGTCTCACAACCACCAATTGGACAGCGTTTGAACTGAGCCAGATGAGTCTGAACCGACTTTGAACAGCATCACATCAGGCTAAAAAGAGCCAGACGTTGCATATCTAACGTGCCTGTGTTTCAGAAGACGTTGCTTGGCCCACTTTTACAACAGAGCTGAAATGTAACAACATTGGTCCACTGAACCAAGAAGTACAAGAAACACAAAAGAAAGGATGCACACAAAACTGGGGTAGACTTTTTTTTGCAAATGCTACTGAGTCTCTATTGTTCTGAAAAGTCAGTTTATCCAAAGAAATTCATCAAGTTTTTCCTGTCAATTTAGGTAAAATAAAGCTTTGGATTTTCATCAAACCTTGCTCTGCTAACTGAATTTTTCACTAAAATTTACAGTTAGGTTTGCTCTACTTAGTCCATACATACACAGAAATCGAACACAAACAAATGATAGAAGAAGCTACAAGCAAGAACCTGTGGATATTAAAAAAAACTTTAATCCTTTCTATTAACAAGATCATTTGATTTAGTGCTAACTAATGACCTATAAAAAAAATTTTTTGTAAACCAAGGTAATAGACAAGAAGCATGTGTTGAGGGGTAAAAGAAAAGAGAAAGAGAGAGAAACACCAGTAACAGAAAGCTTCAGAAGTGGAATTACCATATATGCTTTTCGTGAAAACAAGAAAAATTGACTCAACCGCTAAGACTCCACTAATTAAGATAAGGTATGTAAGATGCAATATTCTTATTTGGGTCAGATGTAATGTAGTGGTAAAGTTTTAATCAGAATCTGAAGTCAAGTGGCTAGTACACCGTCACTTCTGTGGATTTTTAAGACAGACAATAGATGACGATAGAAACCCACAAGGTTTTAAAGAAAGAAAATCAAGCAGTTAGAATGGCCCAGTTAATCACTTGGCTTTAAACCAACTATAAATCTATGGAAACAAATGAAGATCAGAGTTTATAGATGATGCAATCAGAATCTTTGGTTTATGAAGTCAGTTTTTTTAGGAGCACGAGTGAAAACTGATGCATGTTTTTTCCATACAGAAGATGCCTTACTATTGTAAGAAATTTAACCAGAGTAGATAAAATGATTACTCAGTCTACACGTAAAATCTAGGAGATTTTACATGTCTATTAGATTTTATGTATACAGCAGTTTGCCATGCGATGTGATCGAAACTGAATCATTTTGTTTGCCCAGGGGCCCCTAAGGGGTTACTCCTACTTTGCCAACACCCATCAATGGGGATCCAATGTAAAAAGTAGCAACCAAAATAAAAAAGGAGAACAGCAGTGAAAATTTGATTGCCTAGCCCTTAAATCTATATTTACAATGGAAAAGCCAATGCCCTGTAAATGCAGAAACTTCTAAAATTCCAAAGTGCTAACTTCAAATGATTTATTTGGTCTGTGTAGTTGACCACACTATAAAAAAGGTACAAATTGTTCTTTAGAAGCATTTAAATGATACCACATTCATGAGCATTTTATTCTTTCCGTTGTTTTGTTTTTGCAATGTTTGTCAAACTGATTTTCTTAGAAATCTGGGAGTCTAATGCTTTATCTTCTTCCCCAGTAAGAACAACATATAGTTTCGTCTTCCCCCTGCTGAGTAAAGATGAAGGAAACTGATCCCTGAGGTTGATTTTCCATCTTTAAGAGTTTATCAAGATAAGGTAGCGCTTGAGTTCCCAAGCAAAGGGTAGCGGGGTTGGGTGGCAGAGTGACTCAAAGTAAGTACCAAGACCCAAGTTGTCCTCTATAAACTCCTAAAGTACCCTTGAGCAAGACATGTAATGGCCAACCTGTCTCTGGGGTGCTGTAGTGTTGCGGGGGCAGCAATCTAAAGAGCTGAGGTGAAAAAAAGAAATTTCCCTACTGAGGATCAGAGAAATACAAAAAAGCCTGTGTGCTAAAGTCACCAAAGTTCCACGCCTCACCTCACCACAAAACACTCTGGTGGCAAATTATCTGCCTTGCCCTCCCTCCTCCTTCTGTCTATGTGGCACTCTTCGTTTTTTCTGCTTTATGCTTCCTCTCTTCTCCTGTCCTATTATGGACATAGCAACAGTGTTGCTGTCAGGGCGACTAAAGATTTGATTCACTATCCGTCCTCGTCACAGTGTGCGTGTGTTAGATAGCAGATAAGAGCCATATATAAACAGCACTTGAAAGCAGAAATGTAAATGTTTAGAAGTCACTGCTGAACACAGACCATATCAAGATACCGGCGAGCGAGACCGAGAAGAGGAGAGGAGATTAAAGCAGAGTTCACACCGGGAGAAGGAGCTCGCTGCAGACAGGACTAGAGTTAGATTCCAGCCATCAATACGGCTTAGTGGAATTTAAAATCTCAACGCTATGCTTCCACAGTCCTTAATCTGTTGCTGAATGTGCCAATTTTTTGATAAGGACGTATTAGATACCTGTGTGCGTTGGCCTATACATGTTAACTCCTTAACGATAATTTGGTGTTGACAGACGTAGAACGACATATTTTTTGTGAGCGTGTAAAGTGAAAAACGATGTTTTCAAACAGGTGATGTTCGTGGCTCATTACAATCGATTTTCAGCTTGACCTACTTGACCCTTGACTAGCCAATCTGATACTCAAAAGGACTGCTGTTTTGTTTTGTTTTTTAAAATCAAAATTGTGTTCACAAAATTCCCTTTCTTGTAATTTATCTTCTAACCTGGATACACTGTGGGCTAATTGTGTACGACCTCAGATTTAGAGTAAATGTTTTTAGCTGGATGCTGTGGAGATAATTGCTGCCCTCCTCAATTATTGGCACAAAGCATTAGTCTCTGTCCAAATATCAAGGCGCACCAAGATTTTACACTGTTATAGTTTCATACTACAAAGGGAGTGATTTGAATTTTTTTGGCTGTATGGAGTGTTGATTAACGCACCTTCCCCACCCGTTTCTGGCCACCGTCATTCACCAGGTTGACTAGTGGTGTTAACTTATGGAATAGATCGATCCCTTATATATTAAGGACATGTTGGCTTACACAGTTATTCCTACTGCAAGGACCCAACACATTATGTCTGTCCGTAAACTATCATTTGACGTAAGGCTTTTGTTCACATTCTTCTCAGGTGTTCCAGTAACTGTGAGAAAATCTCCATCAGTCTTACTGGAATTTGATCAGAATAAAATAAGGTATGGAAGAGAACTCAACAGTCATTAAGAACATAAGTGATCATATTCCGCATGTGAATAAAGTCCCACAACATGTCAGAATAATTCCCTGACATAAGACAACTTCATCCAACGGACTTTCTCCTGAAGACAGAGTTTAGCTTCTAATTGAAACTCTAACAAAAGTTTATGTATTAGATGTGACAAGGTAATTACAAAGGCGCATGTGCAAGCAGGTTTTAAAAGCTCTTTTGTAGTCAAATGTTTCTAAAGGAAGAGGGGACTTTTTATTTTATTTTTTTATTTGGAACTATATTGGCCACGAATTGTGTGATATGAACGCCTTCTCGTGAGTGTGTGCTCAGTTGCACAACTGTGTGTATTTTTGCATGTGTGAGCATGCAAGTGAGGGAGTGAGTGATTGTTAGCAGAAGCTCGTTAACCTCAGAAGTCATTACCGCAGCTCAGAGGTTTATACCAATTAGAAAAAAAATAAACGACAAGCGAAAAACAAAACAGACAAATGAAAAACAAGAGGAGAGGAGAAAGTGATTACTGGAGACAAAATTTAAGTGATTATTTTCGCCACGTTGAAAACAATATTCTGCCCCCAAGACAGATTTAAATGGCGAGAAAGCGGTAGGAGTGATTGCTGAGAAGACAGCTATAATTGGAGAAAAATAGGAAGTGATCATCGGCGTTAAATATCAAATTACGGCTGGTAATTCCTTACACAAGTAAGGACAAAAAAAAGACACAATTGGTAAGTGACAAGAGGAATTAAAGAAATAACTGGGATCAAAATAGAGAAATAAGATAAAAGATAAGAAGATGGAATGTGGAAGGGGAGAGGACAGACCTCTTCGCTCCTATATCATTTTTTTCTTCTTTTTCAAGATATATTTTTGTTTTTCAGCCTCACTTTGGGCAACCCACATTCTGGCTTGTTCCATTTGTCTCTGACACACACACACACACACACGCACACACACGCACACACACGCACACGTGTACGCATTCTTACACACAAACCCCTAAAGGGGCCTTTTTTCCCACATTGGGCCATGTGGTGCAGACAGGCGTACGGAAACAATTCCCTAAAAACACACAGTCTACTCATAGAAAGCTGCAACACAACCTCACACACACATCAACAGTTAAACCTGCTGGATGAATTGCTGCCTTGTTCAGTGGTGCACTTGCACTAATAGCAAGGAACTGCTCTGGAGATTAACACAGACGTACATATCAACATACACATGGAAAAGCCTAAGCATTAGGCATTCTAGGCCACATGTGCATTAAAGTAAAGTTATTTTCCTCTGTCCAGAAGTAGGTTTTCAACAAAATAACCAAGAGAAGCTGAGATAAGTCAACTCCATTAGACAGCAGGGAAACATGTCATGAATGTATTCTGCATCAGATGTTATTTTTGCCTATTTAGAAAGCTATATCTCACTTGTTTACCACTGGAGAACTGTGCTATCGAGATGTCATCTATCACCTACCAGCTATTTTTTGACCAAATTCATTTTGTAAAACAACAAAAATTTGTAGAGCCTCTTAGTTACATAAAAACTTCAGAGAAAGTGGATGAGAAGTTTGAAGACACCTGCTGTCGTCAACAGAAAATGGTAATTGGGAAAAAAAATCAGATGGATTGGTCCATGGATGGATTTACAGTTTCTGAGAGGGTGAATTGAGTTTAGCTGTACTTACTTTACCCAAACTCATCCTTACTACTTACGGAATAACCCTGAAAATCAGACAGTTGAAGGCTAAATGTTTATTTTCCTTGAATTGGAAATACGATTTGCCGAACAGCATTCGACTTACAAAGTCTGGAGAGTTCCTAAAGTCCTCCTTGACATCAAAACATGAATGTATATTCAGGTTTGTATCTCATTCTTTCTGTGTCTTCACTGTTGAGTAATTGCCGTCTTTTCTTTCTGTTTAAAAGAAAATGACACTTCCATTCTGTTGTATTTCTGCCTGATGGTAGTTAATTATATTTTACCACCAATCTCTCAATTTGCTTTTCTCCTCTTGCAGAAAATGGCGCAGCGTGTCTTCCAATATTCTCAACAATATGGAACGTTTCATGTTCCATTACAGACAATTGGCCCTGAAAGAAGTCAGGATTAAAATTCAACAGTGTTTGTTATTGCAGTCAAACGGATCCGAGGGAGTCAAAGCAGCTGGAGACAGAAACGTCCGATTTTTTTCAGGTCGACTTACTCAGCATTGATTTGTTAAGACCAAACAAGTGGCTTCTGTAAGATATGATGCCATGAGAAAGAGCTGTGGGAGAGCTGACTCATCTTGCTGAAAAGGAAACTTCCTTTCATATGAAAACTGAAGAAACTGCACATATTATTCTCCGGCTTATCAAATACATAAAACTCTGTTTCCCGTAAAAGGTGGTTTCTACTTTATTTTCTTATTTTGTGTGCGATGCGGAAAATGCCTTTCACCACTTCTTTAAAAATAATAAAACCTTATAAAAAAAGAGTCATAGAAAAAAATATGATATAGTTGAAAGCAGAAGTTTATATACACTGAATAAAAATACACAAAACATTATTTTTCCTAATTGTTTGAAGTTAAATCAGATAAAGCATCTCTTATTTCAGGTAAGGTAGAATTACCACAACATGCCAGAGATGTATTTTTTATTGCCTTCACATTTTAAAGTTTGCATACATTTCCTCAACTTTTTAAACCTTGCACTTTGTGACTTTAATTGACATTTTTGTGTATCCTTCCATAAACGTCTCACAATGGTTTGCTGGAACCCCACAGTCTTGGATGCAAGGCAACCACATTGAATCTTAAGATTCAGGTCAGCAAGAAATCTTTGGGTTTCACTACTTAAAATTCTTCTCCAGAGAAGGTTTCTTTTAAATTTTGGTTTTTAAATCATAACAAATGTAAAGACAGGCTTTGCCATTTTTATGTGTATGTCAGTATGCTGGTATATTTTGAAAAACATATATCTACACATGTGAAGCTTGTAACATGTTTGAGAGCCACTGGTCTAATTCACATAAGAGAAAACTCCATATTCCTTTGCTCTATCAGAGCGCATTTAACTTGTAGATGACTGGACAAAATATGTGTAGAACATGCACGCCAACTTCAGCAAATACACACACCATTGTTGACTCTTACTTTTTACGAACCACATTGGTCTTAGTTATGCCAGCACATGTTGCAAAGGGCAAAATCACCTCTTCGTCGTTATCAAACACAAAAGACTAGTATCACAAACAATAAACTCTGGTTGACAATGTTTGACACCACCCAAACCAGGGAGTACATTTGATAACAAATGATGATATTTTAGCTCGTCATCAATTTTGTCGCCATCATAAAACTACCACAAAATATGGTGGTAAAATATTAAGCTCATCTCTTAAACACAAGACAAGAAACAGTGTGACAGCAGCTTTAAAAGTCATAGCGTCAACAGAAAATATTAGGTATGCTCTCGACAAACACTGCACACATTTCAACTAAGAACTGAGTAAAGACTTGCCTTTGTAGTCAGTTTTTTTCCTTGTCAATTTTGAATTTTGTTTTCCTTTCTTTCTTTCTACCGTCACTGCCTTGCTACTGGAAACACAGTCAAACAAACTCAGTGTGGCATGGCGACCGACTTGGTTGCATTTGGCTTTGGTTATCACCTGAATGTGAGCAAACTAGCAATTGGAACTATCTTATGGCTCCCAACTACTGTTTTTGTCGCTTTGGCAGGATGTTCTGCTGCTGCCTGAGCTGCCTGGCTGCTGTAACTGGTCGTGCTACAGTCCCAGTTGTCTGGAGTGACTCTGGTGCTGCCAGAGTCTGGGTCTCTTCAAACCAACTATATAGAAACTCTAAAACCTATAGTGTACAATTCAAATTCTGATGACAGATCTTCCATAGCTTTTGTTTAAGCGTTCCTGTATTATAAATGTATACAGACAAATGTTCGCTATACCGATACAGAATAAATCTGCACAGGTACAATCATTTAGATTTCAGCAAAGAAAAAAAAAAGAAGAAGCTTTTGGTCAGTATAAGCAGTCACATTCAAGCTGACTTTGCAGTAGTTTTCTAGCATGCACAACACTGCAAGTGCAGAGTGGTTTTTCCTCCCAGACACACCAGGAGCAGCACACAGCTGTATACATCACTGGCATATGGATTAAATAAATGCAGTCTGTGCAGAGCTTGTTAACACTTGTTCTCTTGGCTACAACACAGGTTTTGGGCAAACCAAACAAAAATAAGAGCACACACCCAAATCTGCGCACACCCAGACAAGAGCATACATGCAGACTGCATGTGTGCAAACACAGACACGGAGATCGCATCCAAGCAATTTTCAAGAAGTGAACGTTAAACTAAGCCAAACATGTACGTGTGCATGTACGTGTGTCCTATGTACTATAAAAGCTAATTTGTGTCATAAACTGTATATGGTTTCCAAAATTGCACAAGTGAGGCAAATGATAAAAAAAACTAGGCTCAGTCCATCACTCTTGTTCAGCCTGTAAGCCATCTGAATCTGAGCAATTTTATTTTTCATACAGAAAAATTAAGCAAAGACAGATGCCCCTTTTCTTCAACTTTTAAGTCTATAATCTAATAAACATAATTCAATATTGGTTTTGAGAAGTTGTCCCCAACACTTAGAAAGCAGTAAACAACATAATCAGAAAACTGACTCAACTCTCTATTAGTGTGATACTTTCTTTTTCAGTTTTTTGTGGGGGTTTTTCCAGAGGTTCATCATTTTCACAAGCATTGCATAATGAATCAATCAATAATTAACATTAGTGAAACACAAATAAGACTGGATTTAAAAATGTATTTTTACATTTTTAGAATTAAAGAGGTAAGAAAAGGGCAAAATATGATTTTTGGGGTTGTGAATATTTACGGTAAGAACTTGCCTTCAGTCTGGAGCATCACTACCAATTAGTAAAGTCAAACTGATTTATATTGGAAGAATGTTTTGACTAAAAGATGGAGCATCTCCTCTCTGCTGGGAAAAAAAATTAGATAAAACAGTGTGATGATACTAACCTTGACCAATCCCACATCGGGTTCTTACAAATAGACCGACTGTGGTTCGCTCACATCTGATTTATTCTGTGTCCTTTAACTGAGTTAGTCCTCTAAAAACTTACAAATGATGTCATTAATTGCCTGCATAACTTTGCCTGCATAATTAATAACCTTTAATTAATTAATTACCATAGAACTATTTGCCGTTCAGTATTTTAGAAAACAGACCGGATTCAAAGTGTTCTGTGTGCCTTTCGTACAAATAATAAACGGTCACGGCTTTGTCTCACACACCATGACACGCTGACACAAAATATGTGGTCATAGGAAAACTAGAAGTGATATCCCCGACTGTAGAGCTGTGAAAAGATGAGATCACCCAGCACACAATGAGCTATCCTCTGACATATTTTGTGCAAATGGGTCAACAGGTAGTTGGCGTTTGCAAGCTCACACATTTCCGTAACTCTGGGCTCCATTATAAATGTGCTTCACAAACGATGGTATGAAAATTAGAAAGACTGCGGAAAAAAAAGCAATTGTGGCTCCACTTACTCAGAAGGGCAGAACTTATTTCTAGGCAAATACATCACAGACACAAACTGCTTTGTGAGCGAACATGCTAATGTGTTTGTGTGTAGTATGACTGTCAAACTGCTTTGTGGGAATGACTGAATTATCTCTGTTCAGCATTCCGAAGTTATAAGCAAGTCCTAAAGGAGCAGGCATATCAAAGAGCATTCAATACCACAAGACACACACACACACAAACAAGAGCGCATCAGTGAACATATGTATATACAGTCCACATCTAAAGGCATGCATATTCACATGCAGAGACATAGTTGGACACACACAATCAAAACCACGTCTAAAAGCATCAAGCAGCTCAAAGCAATCCGCCCTACTGAAAAACATCACCAAGCAAAGCCACCGTACCACATAATGAAAAACATACAAGCACTAACTCCATCATAGGCGCACATATGCTTCCACTCAGGGGCGCAAAACAGGCACCGTGTTTACTCAAACTTTAAACACTAATAATTTATCATGACATTAATTCAGAAAAAGATCTACAAACTGTTAATTCGGACAGTTTTAAAGAAACAGAAGATAAATAATCGAATCTTCACATGAATCGATAACCTGGTGGATTGTTTTATTAACTGAAAAGTCGCGCAACGCCTCACTGATAGGACAAATTAAATAGGGGTCAAACTGCATGAAAACTCATAATAAAACATTTCATTGTGGGACTGTTGTCCTTTTCTGCCCAATGTCAATTTCTGGTCTTCCTCTAGGTCTGACCTGCCAAGTTATTTTTCTTTCCATTTATATTCATATATTCTAAAATCAATAACACTGAAGAGAAAACATTTACTGCCCATTCTTTGATGAAGATCATTTTCTGAATTTCTCAGAAAATGATCTTAGTTGTGATGCAGTGTAGGAACTGAAAAAGAATTCAGATTTTATGGTTTTTGATCTGCTAATCGATCTCAGGTCAATCGATTGGTTCGTCTAGTTATTAATTTAAACTGCCAAGTCGGGGGAAAAAACGATGAGTGTGAGAAAAGCAGGAATACACTGGTTTGAGACATCAGCTCTCTTAGATGTCTGCATAAATATTAAAGGGAAATGACCAAACAGGGAAAAAAAGATCTTATTGATCACCAGTCAGAGGCAGTCAAGCAAAGATTGGCAATTTTGTTGCATCCTGGCTGAGTGGTGCATCAATAACAATTATGTTCAAAGAAAAACTCAAAACCAAAACTGTGAAAGTAAAACGTGAGCCAATTTCTTTTAGCCAAAAACACCTGAAAAATCTGGTCTGACTGTGGCCCGTTTTCATTTTGTTAGACATTTTTGATAGAGTCAGTAGACCGTTAAACGGTTCTTTTAAGGCTGAGTCCTAGTTCACCACTTGCCCCTCATGTTCAGCCCTTAGCCTTAGGCTTCGAAGCAGTGGGGCATCACAACGCTTTCTGTGGGGTTGAAGAAGGTAAAATAGGAGCAGTTTCTACACTTGTAAACAAAGGGGTAGGAACTCAACTTAAAAATACACTCATACATGTAAATATTATATTAGTGTATTTATATAGCACAATATAGTGGTTACACAATAACCACTATGGCGTCCATCTCAAAACCCAGGTGGGTTGTGACAGATGGCCTCTTCTACCAAACCTGATTAATGAGGAGTTGTTTCCCTTTCTACTGTTGACACATGCATGTTTGTATAGCAAACAAGAGATTAACAAAGTCTCTATACACCATTTCTAAAATATGTCATTTCAAGTTCAACAAAATAAAGTTGTGTTGGTATAAAAAATATATTAGATTTGGTATGAAAAGACAATATGCACGTCTACAAACTCACCCATTTATAACTCTCATAAATTAAAGGTTTACCAAGCATTTAGAAATAGCAGAATAAATTCACATGAAATTTGCAGAAGCAGAAGACGCTGCATTAATTACGCACTCCTCTTCACAAACCACTGCAGCCTTGTGATCACACTTACATAATAACCAACCTCTTCACTGTATGCATTTGCATTTCCTGTAGTATAACAGCTTGCAAATGTGTCAGTGCATTCTTGAATGCACGTCACAAAAAGAAAGCGGCAAAACGAACGTAAACAGGGTTTAAAATGTCACCAAATAACACAAAATGTTACATGATTATTCTATAAGCTTACCATCACATAATTACGTTATAAAATATGACGTAGTTCATCATCGAAAATGTTGCTAACAATCTGTAGCATCAAACAGATTTAGTCTACTTCACACTCATAACCTTTACTTACAGATTTAGCATCGGCCAAGTAGCTGATAAAGATATCTCCTCTAATTTTCACTGTGAGGAACTAATGAGCTCTGCTAATGAGGCTTACTGAACTGGAATGCACCAGCATGGACATGATGGAGGAGCAGGTAATGTTTGACTATGAGTCAGTTATTCTGACGTTTAACGTCAGAGACATTCTTCAACTATTCATGGACGTGATCTCTACTTATTCAAGCCGTACAGTAACAGATTTCCCTCATCATGGACAAATATTATTACTGAAACCCAGAGCACAGGGAGCATTTAGAGGCAACGCACAGTCACTTCCCCCAACGGTATGAATATGACAGGTTTGTCATCAGGCTTTGCTACTCTGCATAAAAAAAATGTAAAAAAAAATGTAGCTGATGTGAACAATCAGCTAAGGTCGCTGAGCAGGAAGCAATGTTGGTCCACAAATCAATAAAGCTCCGGGTTTTTATATAAATTATCTAAATCGGGTTTTTTTGTAAAGCTATAAAAAAAAAGTTGCATTTGCCAAATCAAAAATAAAAATTCCAATGGAAAAATGCTTATACAAACACAATCTATATCCCTGTTGTTAATAAATGTTTATTTTAATTGAGTCTAAACTGATATTATTTTCATAAGACATAGAAAACTAAAGTTTACGGAAACATATCCCTTTAACAGTTTAAACTGAAATAATATTTAAGCTGGTTTTAAACATAACATATATAAATGCATAGAATTTGACAAAATAGTAACTTTGTATTTTTATAAAAAAAAATCTGTATTATTTTGTAATTGCGGAACAAAGCATCTGAAAGAGTCAGCAAGAGATGTGCAAAGAGTTCTGAAATAATTTTGTTTATTGCAGTGGAATATTGTCACACTGAAAAAAGTTGCAACTCTGTAGACATATTTCTGTTCCCTTACATTTTCTATCTTAATATATCTCATGAACTGTACATATGAGGTTCGATGCAGTAGCTCCTTCCAGACTCAGAAAGGTTAACATAAATTTGACCAAAATAAATGACATGTTCTCCAGTCTTTCCCAATTTGAAGACCGTCAAAAAAAACTAAGACTCCATGCCCCAAAAATGTGAAAAAGTGTGTTATCGGAATTATTTCTTAATGTTGAATATGCTTTTTCAATAAATAAATAAATATACTTAAATTGATGACAGTATTTTCCTATATTTTTCAGTTTTGCAGCTACAATAACATTGCTTTGTTTTAGAAATTTTTATCCTTTTATCTTTACCAGGGGTGCTAATAAATATGTAGGTGCTTCTGTATCTTCTGGTAAAAATAACTCCTTTCAGTTTTAGCTATTGGTGGCTTTTGAGTCATTTTAACGGAGCTGATTTAAACAAATCTTACCTGTGCTGGTCATCAGGTTATCAAAACATCATGGCTGACTCCTGGCTTTGGCATCAGTTTTGTTCAACCAGCTTGATTACACGAGTCCGCCGGTAGCACAGCTCTTCTGCACGGTTCCTCTGTTACTCCAAAACAAAGTAATGGAAAGCAGAAACCAGACGTCGGACCCAAACTGGTATCACTCCATCTCTTCTGGTCCTTGCGACTCCTCAGAGGTCCACGACTGTCAGAGTACAAATGGTTCAGCTTCTTTGCCGTGTGTTTAAAAAGGTCCTTCACTGGGACAAGCATCGGCTATGTTTGGTCCAGAGCTGCAGCAGCTCTTCTGCTCAACTGCGCGCCATCGCAGTTTTGTTGCTGATCAGCTCGAAGTGTGGGTGACAAATGCTGTCCTGCTTTTAGGTCTTCAGTCACTGTTGTTGCCTTAACCTGGAAAAGTATAAGACAAAACTTTTTAGAGAAAATTTGACAATTGTAAACTAAGGCCTTTAATTTATTTCATTCTGACATTTATTATGAAGAAAACATCTAAGACCTAGAAATGTACCAACTTCAGTTTAGATAGAATCTTTATTATTTAAATGATAAAATGTGAATTGACTTAAGTGTAGCTGTATAAATGGACTGGGAATGTTCCAGCAAATTATACACAATCAGGTAAAGCACTTTGGAAAAAAAAACAAAAACACAACATTCAGTACAGAGAGTGGTGCAGAAAAATTGATGGAGGACGAAACAAACAGCCTGCAGCAGCATTCAGTTGCAACAGGATCCAACGTCTCACTTTCTGTACGATAATTACCAACTCCATTTCAATATTGATTGTTCCATGAGTCTGAACAAGGTCATTAATGAGTAATTTCCTGGGATTTCCATATCAAATTTCCAGTGGCCCTGACCGCTGACAATTACATTTCCTTTATTCTGTAATTGTAGCATTAAAAACACAGACTCTTCGATTCTCGGCTCCCCTCTTTTGTTGCCCCAACCGCAAAAAATAAAAAATAAAATCCTCCCACCCTGTCCGCTTGCGCCACTCCCCTCTCTCTCCTCCTCTCAGTCCCACCTCACTCTTCGGCGCCTGCTGGTTTCCCATCCATCCAACTTCAATCGTCAGCCAATTTTTTATTGTTTTTGGACTGTTCGAGATGGCGTGTGTAAAGGTGTGCACTGTTCAGTTACCACCACAAACAAAACCATAAAATATGGAGACCAAGTGTGTGTGTGTGTGTGTGTGTGTGTGTGTGTGTGTGTGTAGCAATCTTGCCAAAAAATGTTTCTTTGGGATTTACATCAGGACTTTGACTAGGACATTCCCAATGAATATACTTTGAATATCTGAATATACTTTGAATTAAGCTAATGCATTGTAGCTCTTGCAGTATGGTTAAGATCCCAAAGTTAAAAGAACAGATCTCAAGCTGCAGACTTGATGATTTCCTTCTTGGTGCTGCCACCACCGTCTTTCACAGTAGACGTAGTCCATTTGGGTGACCTGCATTGTTTTTGCTATGGCATTTTAACATCACCTGGCCAGGTTACCATTACTCACAATTTCAGCTTTTTACTTGCAAACTCTTCCTTCAAGACCTGATTTTTGTTTTTAAACCCTGTTTTGATCTTATCCACAACTTTCTCCTTGACCAGTCTGTTGTTTTCCTTGCTCTTGGTGATGTTATTTATCCAGTAATGTTCCCCAACAATTCACAGAACATCTGCACTTGATTTTATTTAAGTGCGTCCAAGTAAAGGGACTACATATTCTTTTCCATCCACTTTGCAATTATGTGCTACTTTGGTTTGATCTAGAAAATAAAAGTCCAATATATTTAAAGTTATGGTTGTAAAATGTTTTACTTTTGCATTGCAGTGTAATGGATATCGCCAGTGAGTTAGACAAATTTTTTAAATATACGCACATGCAGAATTAAAGAGCCCTGTATTGTTTGAAGCTTACTATATATGAATTATGCAACACTAGCTCTGAAAGAGATGAGAATGAATAGCGTTCTCATCCTGCAATCCCCACTCTGAGGGTTACCTTTGCTCCTTGCCACTTCCGCATGTAGCTCTAACTTTGTTTGCACCAAAAATAGAAAATGAACACACTGACTGTTTTCATGTGAAAAAGGGAAATCTGCACATTATGACTCATAACTGAAATTATGAGTCATTTTTATACACTCCCATCTTAAAACAGTCATATTTTTAAGAGGAGTAAAAACAAAAACATGGTTTCGGAATAAGTAAAAATTTCTGTAAATGTCCCGCGTCCTCGGATAACCTTTCAGCAATTTAAACACATCAAACATCAGCTTGTAAATACAAAACTATAACCACAAAGGATTACATTCTGCTGATTTCTCCAAGCTGCAATATCCTGACTCTGAAGCTACACACGCGCACATCCACACACATACATGCTTCCTGTTGTTTCAAGTCTGACCACATAATAGTATTAGCTATTAGAGCTGCGAGAAAGTAAGAATGTTTTTTTTTTTTTGGCTGTGAGGGAAAGCAGAGAGAGCGAGAGAGAAGAAAACAGGCCAGCTACTTACTGATTAGTAGAACAACAGGAAAAGAGAGGAGGAGAGAGAAAGGTTTTCTTTATTGGAAGGAGGGAGCGTAACTAAATATTTTTCCTTGCGGAGTTCTGACTCAATCGAGCTCCTGCTTAGTCATTTGATTTAATCACCGTCATTCGCTGCCTCACTGTGCTTTATTCTACATTGTGTGTTTTCTTTATTTTCTCCACAAAGACTTATCTCGCCGTTTTGTTTTTTTTCCTTTTCATCTCCAGCTACTTTAACCTCCCTCCCAGTGTAACTCCTACTTCCCTGTCTCAGTTTTCCACTCGAGCCGCCTGTCCTATCAATCCATCAGCGGAGCTCCCTGTCATTTTCAAATGCTTCTTCTGTCTGCTTTCCCAACTGTCACTGCGGCTAAAACCCCCCAGCCCCACTCCAACCACCATCACCACCTCCGACCCCCCCCCACCTTGAAGGACGTGTGTGGTCCGGTCTGACTATAGAACATTACATTGTTCCAGACAGGTTGGACTGCGCCACTAGCCAGCAGACGGAGGCAGGCGGGGGGAGGTGGAGAGCAGGGGTTCCTAGGGAATGTTTGTTTTTCTGTTTCCAATTTGGTCCAGCCCAAGGAACTCCACACTCCGCTCTGTCTCAAACACACCATTCATGACGGCCTGACGTAGATGATTACACACAAACACCCACTCAGCAAGTCTCGGCTAGCTCACAGCACACACACACACACACACGCACAGATGTGTATATAAGCACATACCCACGCATGCTGAGCTACCTCACTGCCCATGAAATACACATATGTACATATGAGAACTGAGAACGATACACACATGGCTTAGATTCGTTCTCAGTCGCTTTAACCATGAAACGTAATACGTTTAATTTATCTTTGTTCTCATCTTTTATTGTTTTCTGATTTGTTATTGCTAATGCCATTTCAAATGACATGGTGGTCAAACTAATTATGCTTGTTTTTTTCCTCGTCTTTCCGATCCCCCCTCCGCTCTGTACTTGGGAAAATGATCGTTTCTGAAAGGGCTTTTTGATGTGTCTTGCCGAGTTTTTAGATGTTATGTAGACAAAGTTTAAGCTCCATGTTCCACCAATTAAAGCACAGAGGGCACATTGTTTCATACTCAACTATTCCATCTGAAACGGATTACTTTAGTAATTTCCTTGTTTGGATTTGCTTTTATTTTTTCTTTTCTTTCTATTTATCGAGTTTATTTGTAAAGAAGGAGCTCAGATCAGTTCTGGCAGCTGGGAAAAAGTAGCAGATGTACCATACATACATGTGTTCATAGCTCAAATGTATTTAAAAAGCAACTTCCTTAATGAGATCCGAGGGATCAAGAAGTCTTGCTACAGATTAAAAACATTTCGTATTCACATGGATTTGCCAGCAAACAGGTGTAACATTAGCACCTGTTTTTCCAACTAGTGTTCTTCATTTCATCAGTTACAATAATTTGCCTGGAGGAGAAACTATTTCAGACAGAGATGCACAGAGGAATCAACTGCTAAACAAAACAATTCAAAGTTGTAACAAACTGAACAGTAACCAGGCAACCTGAAACCCAAAACTCCTATATTTTTCAGGTCAATGAATACACCATACCAAGGTAATGACAGATCAAACCATATACCTTTCATGGAGGTTGTTTCTAAAGGAAAAAGGAAACAGACATAAAGGGCCTATGGTCACACAAACACACTGGCTGTTTGAAATTACTAATGGTAAAATACTCACTTTCAATATGAAATTATGTCAGCATATTTGTTTAAATTTAATATCAAAACCGTGTTTTACAGTAGTCCTTCCCCCACACACAGTAAAAAGTTGCCTCTGCTTTTAATATAATTAATTAATCAAGGGGCGATCATGTCAGGAAAGCTCAGATCCAAATATTTTTGAAGGATTTTATTTATAGTACTTCAAGAAAAAAGGAAAGCTATAAAATCTGTCCCAGAGTGTGCTCATCAGAAAGTGCATTCATATTTATCAAACTAACCAAACTTCTGATCTGCATCTACCTTGCCATGTTCGATGCCAATCTGAATATATATGTGAAAACTCAATTAAAGCAATTTCCTGTCAGAGAGATTGATGGAAGAGGAAAACAATAAAGGAATATAGTTTTACCTCTGACAGAAAATACTAATGGCTCCCAGAGGATGACATGTCAGAAAAATGGACCCCGCTGAGTGTATTTGAAGAGCAGCCGACATTAACTGCTGATGTCCACGTCAAAACCATTTACCACTCACTTTCTTACAAAATGAGCAGAGTAATTCCAATTCCTAGTAGGTTTGTTTCAGCTGTGAAATCAAAGTACACTAAAACACCAATCAGGTTATCTGGGATATCAGCTGCTTTGATCAAATTAATGCGAGAGAATGATGGGGGTTTCTGTCATGCAAAAGCAATATTGGTAAAATGTATACAAAAAAATTATTTATAAAATTTATTTAGTTAAAATTTATTTTAACATAAATTCAAAATAGACTGGACTTATGAGTAGAAAACAAGGCATATCAGCAGAAAATACTGTTCTAAAAACTAAGAAGCATAACCAGAATTTGAAGAAATGTTTTTCCAACATAATTGTGCAAACTGGTTTGCTGATAAGGCGCTCCACCTGGTAAAAATCCACTTGCAGAGATAAACAATGGATCAAAACAGAAACTACTTTATCATGTTTGCTGTGAGGAAAGAAAGCATTGTGTCGGGGCTGCTTTGCTCTTCTGTACGTGTCTTTCAGCAACCTTGATCAACCAGATCTTTCAGCTGCTTAAGTGAAAGCTGAGGGAGTGGTCTCTATTCACTGCTGCAAGCAACGCCCAGAGCTTTTAAGTGGTGTTCTGACAGTGAGACACGTGCATGTTACGGAGACACTGACTTTTTCCCATAATGTGTGTCTTCGAAGTGCTTCGAGTCTCAAAGTGCTTTACATGAGTTTGCTTTTTCCTGTGGGCTGTGACTACGGGGATTATTCTCGGGAATGCTTTCTTTCAAATACTTGTGAGAACACATATAGTCGAGATATTTTTGAGACTCATCTGAGCCGAATTATTTCACAAAGGCAGAGGTGCCAAGATAAGAGACAACAAAAAACATTCATGTTTTAATCACGAGTTTAAATAAATTGTATTAATTAGATATTTGTCACAGTCGGGTTTCAATGTTACTGACCAAAACGAACAAAGAACAGTTTCACATTTTCCAAAAAAAGAAAAAAAAAATCTTGATGATCTCCAGGGCTTTTGGATAATCACCTTTTCATAGCAGTGTATGTTCCTTGGTAATGCAAATCAGTCCATTTGAGTTGATTCAAATTCAGTGCTATTGTGTACAAGCAACATCAACAGAATATAATATTCTCTGTTGTTTAAAAATGTTGCCTTTTAGAAGCATATAAATGTATTGTGACAAACATACAGGTGGAAGACCAATCCCTGTGAAGCCCCCATAATCATGTCTGATTTACATGAGAATTTGAATTTGAAAGACAAATACGACTTCATCCTGAGCAACTGTTTTTTCCATGAAGAAAAATAATTTGAAAGTGTTAGTTCCTCATTTACTGTTAAATATTTGCTGCCAGAAAATATTTGTGCAGCAGGGAATAGAATTAAACTTGCTGTCACAATCGCTAAAATGAAAAATGAAATTCTTTGAGAATGTGTTCACTGAAACAAGTTGCACACACACACACACACACACACACACACACACACACACAAGCATTAATCGAAGATTTACAGTTTGTGACCTACAAATGGGAGGTTTTGACGCTGCCTGCCAAAAGTTGCTGCTACACTTCAGAAGTCACTGGAAGACAATAACCAACAGTTGCTGTGGCTGGTAGAGGGGACAAAACTCACCAACCACAGTCAAGACAGTAGCCACTTTTGCCTTGTGAACAGTGTTAATATCCTGCCCTGATGTACGATAGCAGTAGGGAACCAAGAGCTGCATAAATCAACTCTTGACTGTTGATTCTGACCTTGCGCTAAGCAGCTAAGGCTCTCATACATCAAAAATAATGGAGAACAAACTCTGCTTCCGTGGTGGTGGTAGGCGTAATGGAAAGAACTAGTAGCTGCATAAATCAACATGTTGATTGTTGACTTTTGCTTTGCTTGTCTTTTCCTCCCCAAAAGAAACGGAAAACAAACTGAGACACACATCAAACCGGCTGCCAGAAATTGCTGATGATTTTCAGGACACGTGCAGACAACACTGTACGTGTGTGTGTGCGTGTGTGTGTGTGAATTTGTCACGGTGTGGTTTTGTCAATGTCTGGGTAAGCTCAAACATTACGTCAGTCAAAGACGAGCACACACACACACACACACAGACACACACACAGTTGGACATTCACACATTCAAACAGATTTATACACCAAAACAGGCTCTACACTTACTGACCAACACACAAGTTCTACTCCTTATACCAAAGACGTTTCCTGCTAGAGCAAGGCCCTACAGGAAAATAGTCTGGATAAACTTCAGATGCACATACACACCTGCAAACACACGCGCACACACACACACACACACACACACACACACACACACACACACACACACACAACGGAACATTTCAAACCCACAATGTTGACATTATGCTGCTTTCCAAAGCCGGTCTATCTGCACGCCGGCCAAAGGAAGCACTATCGGGAATCAACATGGAGAAAGTTGTCGGACTTTCTACAAAAACTGGATTTGAATCAAAATTTAAAGCCAAATATGATCATATTTTCAGGGTGACTCACCTTAGGTTTTAATGAAGCATTTCATAGCTGAAAGCAGAGGGAATAACTGATACTATTCTCCTTTTACTTGTATACTTTTTATAAAAGTATGCAGTGCCTTTTATAGTCAGTTTCTCAGAGTTCATAAATCAGTTCACGGTCATTAATAAATTGAGTTGCATCTGCTAGTAAATCAGTGACAACGTCCAAATTGTTTTACAATTGTGTCAGAACTAAACTGATTACAATATTTGTGTTGGTATTATTTTTTATGTTTTTTTTTACCTAGACCCACTTTGACTTCAGTATAATTTTTTGCATTACATTTACCATGATTTCAAATACCCATTTCTAGCACTATTTATACTATTCTATGTCAGATAGGAAACTCATAGACTAAACATCAATAGCAACAGGAGTAAACAACTCACTTTAGGGTAGGAGTAAGAGTGACTAATATTACTAAAACTACAGTTTGTATGTAATTCTAAGAGGATGAAGAACTTTCTGATTTCCAAAACAGAGGCTGAAAGCTTGCAAGGACAAAACAGAGCAACTTTGTTCTATGCCCTTTAGCCTTTCAGCTGCCTGCAAAGAGTTTTGCCCACTCTTGTTCCTTTGTACCATAAACAGCAAATATGTCTTGCCATGTTGCAGAAAACAGTCTAGTATTAAATGACTTCTTACACTTCTGTGCTTCTTCTAAGTTAATTTGATGCACCTGACACTAAAAATAGTCAACTTTGAGTTGCCTTCTCTCTGAAGCAGCATCCATACTGAAGAGTGCTGCCATAAGAACCAGCCAGTGTTCGATCAGTACTGGCCAAGTAAATATCGGCCCATTCCGGTCACCAGCTGATTTTTCAGAACACTTCTAAACACAGTGGTGAACATCAAGAAGATTGTGAGCCGTAAGTGACTGTTACATGGAGTACATCACAGTGCTAAACTAAAGATAATCTACAAGATTATCTCTAGTGAGTTTGCTTACAATTGCAGAAGCTTGTACTATCACTTTATTAATCAATGGCTTAAGGTCATCTAACTTCCTCTACATTTCATGCCAGCCATAAAATGTACCACTGGTGCTGTCTCAGTAATTTTCAAGATAATGTTTAGATTCTACAGAATTCTTTTAACTCCTGCTTTATAACTTAAGGGAAATTGTTGTTCCATACTGCTGTTGTAAATGATTATTTTAGTAATGAAGTAATCTACTGATTTTTCTGATGACTAATTGCGTAATCAAGTGAAAAAAAAAGATAAAATATTGGTATTAAAATATTGGTAATAGCAATAGTAGCTATTTACATATTTAGACATTTCCATATCTGTTCATCCTTAGCAATTACTCTTCTTTTAGAAATCAATATACAACAATAACAGCTCATGTTTTAAGTCAACCTGGACAAAAAAAATACAAAGCCTGGAATGATATTCGATGTAATAAAGATAAAAAGCAGACAGAGCTATTTTTAAATAAAAGAATACTCCAGTTTTTATTTGTATTCTGCAGTCAGTTTAGTAGACAAGGTCTCAGTTTGCATAGCCATTTATAGCATTTGTGTCCATGTAAGAGAAGAAATCTTTGTCACCTTTTTCATACACAGAAACACATCCCAGCTATGTACACACCACAGTGTATTTGTCACCCATTTGTTTGCGACTGAGGTGCTAGAAAATTTATTTTACGTTTCGTTCATAAAGCTACATCTGCGCTAAACATCAGCTGTGTTCCATTTCTGTATCTCCGCTTCACCTGTGTACATACACCCGCCACGCACTTTGCCACCATTCACTCAAAAACACCCTCTAGGTAGGCACACTGGGAGAGAAGTTCTTGCTTTCCATTCATTGCGCATCAATTTAATGATCCATTTTGATCCCTTAAAAAATGATAAAACGCTGGAAACTTTTATCAATCAGTGAAATCCCCTTGGATGCCTCAGACACAACATGCAAAGTGGACATGTTCAGGAAAAAGAGGACGTTTGGACGTAGCAGTTGTCAACTCTTGCGGAAGTGAGAGCGTTGCGCAACACAAATAATTATCTGGTGGGAACACCGTGTGCTAAATAGTAAAACTAAATTTAATGGATCCTCAAGGCAGATAATTTGCCTCAAGGAATTTTCATAATTGAGGTACTTGAATCATTTGATGAATCGTTATTGCCCTATATACTGTCATACAACTGTAGTGTAATTCAATAAAAAAAAAAATTCAAGAACATTTTGATTTCAACATTCCTAACAAAGCAGCTTCCTGGTGAAATAATTTCAATAATTTCACTTCAAGAAAAACTACTCCTGCAGATATCCTTAAAAACAAAACAAAGAATGCTTTTATCAATTTATGCAATGTACATGTTCCTGAACCTCTACAAACTCAAAATGTTTCAAGACTTTCTAGAAAACTGTGGACAGAGTCAAAAGTTAATTCACTTTGCTTAACTAAATCTAAAATAAAAGAGAGAATACTCTTCATATTAGATTAGATCGGCCTCTAAATAAAAGGAAGAAGACAATGTGTGTGTAAAGCAATAAAAAAACTCAAAAGCCATGTTGTTGAACAAATGCCATGCCCCCCACTGGGCTTTCTCACCCAGTGCAACCTCTTCCGTCCCCCCCCCTCCACACACACACACACACACACACACACACACACACACACACACACACACACACACACACACACACACACACACACACAGAGCTGAGGTAAATTTAACTGTCAGCCGTAAAGTTTCCAACCATAGCAAGTGATCTTTTGCTCCCTTTTCTCGCCCCACTTTCCCTCCTCCTCCTACTCCTCTTTATGCAAATAGGTGTATCCTTCTGTTGCGCATCCATCGTTCCAGCCATTATTTTCTCACCCTATTTCCACTCTGATTTTCCTTCGCATGTAATCCATCCTCATGTCCATTCCAGCTTCTTGTTTCACTTAATGCGCTTTCGTACCATTTTCTTTTTCCGCACTCAATCGGTCCCTCCATTCCTCGCAGCCGTACACTGACCCAGAATCCCTCTGGAGGCTTTTTTTTTTTTCTTATCTCCGCCTTCCTACCTTCCAAGAGATGAAAAGATATCCTTTCCTCTTCTGTCTATCTGTCCATTCTTCCCCCTCCAATACCCTCCCAAACAACCCACACACACTTCTGACTGTGGGCCTCTGACACCCACCTCTTCGTCTCTTGCCACAAAGGTCTGAAAGACCCCCAGATGTGTGTCCCCCTTCAATTTCCATTTCAAAAAAAAGAAACACCTCTCTTCCCCCATCATTCATCTATCCCTGTATATACTTTTTTTTCCAGACACACACGCACACACGTAGGGGAAACGATTAAAACGTGGGGTTAGTAACTTATTGGGAAAAACACCATTACATTTTCTCAAAAAACACATGAATATCACTCATAAGGTCCAATGAATGCGAGTGCTGGAGTGTTAAGCAATTGTACCATTTATGATGGAGGAAAACTTCCTCTTTAAAATGTTCTTTAAAAAAAACATGCTGACCATCAAAATATTTCATATCTCACAAGAGGAAACATGCTGATACCAACACATTTCACTGATCTCTAAAAGTCTCTCAGATGTTCCTTGAATGAATTCTGATGAATCAGCTCCATAAAATGACTTGGGGAAGTTTTTAAAGAGAATTGTAGATAAATAAGGCAGGACTGCATCTTTATAGTTAAAGGTTAAACAACGCTGTAACATTCAGACTTTTACAAGACTATTTAATAGTCACAAATCTGAACAGTTTGAGCATATTGCCACTACTATTCCAAAACTAAAAAGTAGTGGAAGATATTAGCTCTGATGCATACAATAATTGTTGCAGTATTTGATCTGTGAATTACTGATCAGAGCTAAGCAACAACATTTGCTATCGTCTCTGGCCATCAGATTTTTGTGTATTAAAAAAAGTACCTTCCTTGTTTTGGATTAATTCCAAAAATTTAAAATTTACAGATAGAAATGTCATCAAGAGAGTTATTCCAGTTCCAGTCAATATATCCAGATTTTAAGCCCATTTTTAATCTCTACATTAAAAAAGTTTTAAAAAGTTTATCATTATAGTTTTTAGCATCCTCAAGCTTTGAAAACAAAACTTAGAGAGCATAAAGTGAAGGTCTTTTTAAAAAGAATAATGTGTTCTAAAGATTTTATGTTGTAAAAATCACGGGGTTTAACTTTATTCTAACCTGAGTAACGTATCCATGATTTAGATTGCTAAAGCAGACTTTTTCCATTGTTTTCTTTCATGGGAAAGTATTTTTATTATCTTTTTGTCAAATCAAACCTAAAAAAAGAAAGAATAAAGTCAAAGATTCTCATGACACTGACAGCATTTTATTTGGTGGTTCTCAGCATCTACAGTCTGCCTGTGCAAAAAGTAGGCAACTCAAGCGTGTTGGTGGCTGAACCAAAACTAACTGGTGCTACTTGTAAGCATAGGCTCCACATGTTCAAAAGCAACTCAGGTTATTCAAGCAATTTATTCTTTAGAAAACCAGATTTTTATCTTCTCAAGTTCATTTCTTTATGTTTTCTCTTTTTTATATTCTCTGGTTTGTGAAAACACTAAGCTGCTTCCGTTGATATCCTAGACTTTTCAAAACTAGTCATTTTTCTACAAAGGAAAATCCATTTTATACGTTTCTGATTTTCTTTTTTTATTTCCTAGACTGGCTACAATTAACTGGTCAAAAGTTGAAAATTCTATCATTTTTCATACAAGTAAATCTCCCATATTGAAGTACTAAAAGGTCTCACTGACGGGACATATTGTTGTGGAAGCTTTAGAAGTTATTGAAGGGTCTACTTACTCTACAGCAAATACAAACAGAAACCGATGCTTGCATATAGTAATAAATCAATAAAACAATTGAACAGCATATCCAAGATCATCAGAAATATTACAAATTGCAAAGCAGTTATTTTTAAAAATTATTTAACAAACAAAATCCAATAAATAGCTTTGATGTATGCTGTAATGAAGTAACACTCCTACAGAAATCAAAAGTTGCTCAAATTGATATTGGCAAGCCAAAACAAACAAAATACAGAATCTTGAGAAAAATAAAGTCTCACCGATTATTTTTGAGGAAAAAAGTAAGTCTATTCAAAAGTCTTGAGGCTGAGTAGATTGAAATCATTATCCATTTGCCATAAATGTGGTTGTGTATGTAGCACATTTATGGCACCATAATTGTTTCCTGGTTCTCTGAAGATTTACTTTGAAAATAAATGAACTTTAAAACTCCTTAATGTTATTTCAATCAAGATTTATCAATGCAAGCACAATTCCCGACATTCATTTTATTATCTCTGACCCGATGTTTTGTTCTGCTTGAGCAGCATTAAAAAATAAAGCCGTAAACATTAAGTTTTCAAGCATGAAGCCTCAGAAAGACGACAACACCATTAAAAATTTAAAATTGAAAAAAAGTCATTTTCACTGATGATTTACAAATGATAAGCTAGCACAAATCTGTTTTAGTTTAGTGTCAGAGCATAAGCAACAACAACTAACTTCCTGTGACTTTAGCCAACTATAGTTAAAAAAAACCTTTTCCTTTTCATCATTTAAACAGCACAGCACTAATACCCACAGTGGTAGTCCAATGATGGCAGCTTAACGCACAAAGAACTCTATACTGCTCTAACAGAAGACGGGTCCAGGCCCTTTTAAAGTTTGTGTGGTTTGAAGTGAAGCCCTAAGGGCATCAGCTCAAACTGTCTTCAGGGCGGCAGCCCCCTTAAGCCCAAAGCTGCTCCTGCAGAATTATTTTGCAGTATCAAAAAGGAAAAAAACTAAGCCATCCCAGCGTCATCCTGCAGAGCACAGGTGAAAGAGTCTGCTGTGCTTTTGCACTTGGGTAAAGCTGTCTCGCTGACTCCTTCAGATTTGGGTAATAATGTCAGGCAAGAGCACAGCCAACTTAAAAAGGTGTCATATCTCCCTGCGCTTTCTTCTTTTTATTCCTCCTGGTTATAGAGCAGCCAGCAAAGGCTACATGAAATGAATAACATAAACAACAATCCAGACTGGCTATTTGTGAACTTTTTTTTTCCTGCAATGCATGCAGACAGAAGCAGACACAAAAATACATTAAAAAGCAGAGACAACACAGTGGTTAGTTTCTTAAAGGAATAAAAGAAAATAGCTCGAATCAAAGTATTAATTTGGTGGGGCACAATAAAGCGCACGCACGCACACACACACACACACACACACAGAGGAAACCACACTTTGACAGACAGATGCGTGCTCAGACTGAGGACAAAGACTACTTTGAAAAGTTACTCAGCCACCAGATGTTTCAGCCTGATCCCAGACTACAATACTAATAGGGCTGCAGCTATGTGTGTGTGTGTGTGTGTGTGTGTGTGTGTGTGTGTGTGTGTGTGTGTGTGTGTGTGTGTGTGTGTGTGTGTGGGTGACCATGTGTGTATAGGCTAAAGTTTTAAAAAGCTCCAAAAAAGTGAGACCCTTTGTAAAAGAAATGTGGTCATGATAAAATTGCTTCTGTACTCTTAACAATGGAACAGCATGCTGAAGATTCTTGAACAGAACACATTCCAACAATAACCGATCATCTATTGTTGTTGGACGATAATTTTTGACCTACAGATTCTGATTTTGTCTAGTTTCTTTTGTTTTTTTTTAATAGAAAAACAAATACAATTGAAAGCTAACTTCTGAGGGTAAAAACTTAAGAGTTCTGTCTCTCACTGGAACTCGAATATTTTTCTCCAGCTTGCTGCACAATGGTTTGCAAATTAAAATCAAACTGACAAAGAAGTGCAAAATTTCTTCCTCATAAGCCACAAAGACTTTAGTGGTAAGAGATTAGGTGTCAGAGGGCCTCTTATAACTAACTACAAAAAACACATTATGCACTATTGTGAAAACACAATAGTGCATAACATAACATGACATCTGTTTCTATGAGATTTAAATTTAGAAGCAACTCTGTTACATTGTCATTGGATGCATTAGGCATAGGCCCAAATAAGAACTTTACAGTATATTCTGAGTACAAATACCATAATTTCATGGTGTATGAATTATAGTTTTAAACAAAACACCTACAGCATTACTGGTTTTAAAACCATTGTTTTATTTCTTTGAGGAAACATTTTCAAACAAGTGAATTTGTTAGCAAGCCGAAAAAGTAGAAATCTTATTTCAGCCAGCTGACCAGCAGTGGTGTTACAATGGCACAGCTTTTGAAATCACCAAACTGAAAGTCAAAGATCAAGCTGATAAAGCTGAAAACCTTCTAGGTTCAGACCCAGTAAGTGAATTGGCAAAGACTACTGGTAATGGGTCAGTATTAAAGTGTACCAACGTTTTGAAAAAGTCAAACATTTGTCCCCCCCCCCTTACTCTTCCTGTGATTTGCAGTGTTTTTTATATGATGCCAGAGAAAGTGCCAGAGTGACCAGAGTTTTCTGCAGACAAACGGATCATAAAAGTGACTCAGTGCTGCCCCTCCCGTGCTAGTTGCTAGGCAGATTGAAAGAAAGCTCTTAGCCTTTGACCTGCCTTACAACAAAGACGACTGTTTAGAAATATTTCTGGTTGTGAAAAACGCAAGCAGTCATGATGTGGAAACAAAAGGTTTTCACCCCCACCTTCACTATTACTGAGGCGTAGTTTTAAAACTACAGCCGCCAACCTCAGAGCAGTATGACTGATAAGCAGCAGACTGCAGGCTAGTTACCTGACCAGAGAGCCTCTAATTAACTGGGTGATATCAGCTTGTTGTTCTTGTGTTGGCCATTAAAGATAAGAGCAGTAAAGTATCATAGCGTGCCACAAAACATGGAAATAGAACTACTGCTCATTTAAAAGTTGTTTTCTTAGGTCGTTTTCCCTCTTAATTAAAAAATATATAGATATTCAAAATAACATTATCATAACTGTAAAAATAAATGTTAATTTTGCCAATTGAACAGCTATTATTAAAAAGCTAATTTATATTTGCAACTGAAGAAACAATTGGTTTTTCTATTTTACGTCAAAGAAATCGATTCATATAGTTTTTGTTTAAAATCTGTGTGAAGATAATTATTTTTATTACACTCTCATTCCTAATCTTTATTAATTATTATTTGTAAGTGAATACAGTGTGTGTGTGTGTGTGTGTGTGTGTGTGTGTGTGTGTGTGTGTGTGTGTGTGTGTGTGTGTGTGTGTGTGTGTGGAAGACCATCTCACACATAGCAAACAAAAGTTATAAAAAATAAATAAATAAAAAAATCCATAAAAAAATTGCATTAGCCACCAACAATGCATCACAGTTGTAAGGCCTGCCCAGAATAAAATGCGTGATTGCTGGAAAATTGTGCCACATCACCATTGGAGAAAACGTGTTCGTGACTGAGAAAGAGCACAATAGCAAACAAATGTCAGCAACTATTTACACACTCAACATTAAAGTTAAATGCAATCTTGGAGCAAGTAAACTCCTTTTCCTGGCAGTGATTACAGGACAGTCAAGGGCATATGACACTCAAAAAAAAAAAAGAAAAAGGCCAGAAATTTTTATGCAAATATTCAGAACATTTGAGTACACAAAGGAAAAAGTGAAGCAGAAGCAGAGAATTGTCTGATAAGAAATCTGAGCGTGTGCAGAGGAGGTAGTTAAACTTCAGTTCAGAAATAAACCATCAGCAAGTCTATTTGTTCAAAACCAAATTGTAAATGAGATAGATTTGAAGTCAGCAGCTGCAGATAAAAAAGCATCCGACTCTTAGAATAACTGATTGGAATCTATCAACAAAGCCGAACCGTCTGGAGATA
Source organism: Micropoecilia bifurca (assembly GCA_903067075.1). Classification (NCBI taxonomy): domain Eukaryota; kingdom Metazoa; phylum Chordata; class Actinopteri; order Cyprinodontiformes; family Poeciliidae; genus Micropoecilia; species Micropoecilia bifurca. Next base: position 87,777 of record CAEGAF010060511.1, read on the forward strand.
AACGTTGACTAATACTGCTACCGCCAAGCATGTGATGTTGGGTGAAGATATGCAATAGCAGCAGATGCCAAATAATGAAATAGGCAGGGGTTAAAGGGAGTGAAATCACCTGTGTTCAGGGGACTGGCCACATCAAAAATACCCAGCGGAAAACTCTAATGGAGGTAAACCGAAAGCTGATGTTAGGCAAGCTGCAGTCGGTTACGCACTAATCTGCTGCAAAGATCTTAGTAAATGAGACAAACGACAAGTGGATTTCTTGATTCACAGTGGTTGTTTCCAAAAAACCAGTAAATCAGATGGAAATTACCAGATTGGGTCCAGACTACATTTTCCAAGCTGAATCACTATTTAAAATAAAAAGAAAGTTTGTGAAAAACACTAGAAAAGAAAGCAAACAGCTTCACCTGAAAGAATGAGAAAACTCTACATGTGTTTTGTATGGCACTAATTATAAAAGCAAACAGGATGACATCACATTCATGTCACTCACATTATTTTTATTTTATGCTTGCCAACAGGTGTGAAAAATAAACGTTAGTTCAGTTTGGCAGTCTGTAATAAATGCCAAAGTATCTGAGACCATCTAAAAACTATGACCTGCAGTAACATAAAAGTAGCAAACCAAATTTATTGAAACACATTAGCAACTAGCAAAACGGGGGCAGGAAGCGTAATCTCATGCTAAATCTATTTTTAGAAAAATACAACCCTTAATTTGATTAGATTAATTGAAAATGGAACAATTTTCCTGCTGGAAAGTAATTATGTCCATAAAACAACCAATGCCGTGATTACTGAAATACACCCAGATAAAGGAATACAACTTTTTTAATTGAAAGTCTGACTTTCAATTAATTTGGGTGACATGAATGTCATATTTAGTAAAGCAGATGTGTCCTGATCTTTACCAGTCAGGAAATAAAAAAAGAAAATTATGTACTCTCCTAAAAATCATCTCATCTCATCTACAGTAAGAACAATAATGAAATGCTGAAGAGAAACTTTAAATGGGACAACAAAAAAATAGGTGTTGCATATTTACTATCTCTGTCAACAAACATGTAAGGTGCTGTACGTTACATGTGCAGGGCCAAATTATAGTTAGATTACACAAACTCTGAATACTTAAGAATCAAACACTTTCCCTTGAACTTTGAAGACCATCTATAGTTATAGATCTAAATTAAAACATAACCCATTATTAAAACACAAAACGGGCATCTTAAGTGCAATATAAGTACTCAGTAATATTTACACTAAAAGCATTCATTATTAAACAGTTAAAAAAATAAAAAATAAGCACCACATCAGTCCATTATCAATTAACCGGGAGCTCCTTTTGTAATTATATTTTGACAAATTTCATCAAGCACACAGCTGGAACTTCACCTCCAGATGTTTTACACAAGGTCAAAATTCATCTGAGGCGTGATTGATAACTGAAGGTCTGGGTGCACAAGAAGCATCAAACCTGCTCGTACCGCTGAGTCAAAGCAGCCGGGACTTCAAAACTCAGAGCGCTGACATCAGAAGCCAGCAGGTTTCATTTACCAGCTGCCTCAAGAGCCAAAGCTGCAAAAGGCTGTGAATAAATTCCTAATTATTTTGACATTGTGAAACTCAGATGCACATGTTTGCAACTGGGGCTATCTGTTGCCTGTTTTTTTTTTTGTGTGTGTGTTTTTTAGAGCTTTAACTGGCAGTCATACAAAGAAAAGTATGAGTAGTAAGCAGGTCTGAACATTACAAACTTTCGGTAACAGAACAGACCACAAGGCTGTACTGCTGCCTGCACCACCCCACTCTTTTTGTACCCGTTTAAATCAACTCAACCACCGCCTATCAGTTTCCACTGTGTCATGACAGAAAGATTTTTACCCTCTCGCATTAAAGAAAATCTCCCAAATTTAGGATTTCTCAGAAAAACGGTAAAAAACAAAAAAAGACTCATCTCGCCCCAAACCAAGAACATGTGCTCGTTATCTGAAGGCAGACTTTTAAGTCTAAAAAAGAACAAAGACATTAAAAGACAAACTTGAGCCTAAACAAGGCTGCACAGACCACAGACGCAGTGGGGATGACAATTTAGGGGGGAGTGGGGGGGGGCTTTGTAGCAGAGACCGACTTGCAGCAAGAAGAATAAAAGATCAAAATCCGTGCACTGCCACCAACTACGGGCAACTTACTGCCGGGACAGTAAGAAGAAGAAGGAGAAGAAAAAAAGAAAAAAAAAGCAAGCTGTAAAGATTGCGTCCTTGAGATATGAGCAAAAACGGGTAGTAAAACAAAGGTGCGATCAGAGAGTCGTGAGCCAGCCAGGAGCCTTGAAAAAAGTTTTTTTTTTTGCTTCAAATAAACTATCCGTGACAAATGGGTGTTTTCCTTTATCTGAACTGCAAGCAGGGCTGGGATGAATAACAGCTGATTGCACTAATAGATGCAATCTTTTTCCTGCTTAATAGAAACAATGAGAGTTAAAGCGGTCACAAATGTAAATGAAAGTGATTCGAAATTAAATAAATAGATACTGCGATGCCAGATGAAAGAAATGTTCTTTAAGTCTCCCTTGTCGGCAGACAGTTTATTCCAGAAGGACACGGCACTGTTGCACTGACACGCTTGACAAGCATCAGCTGAGCACACTTATGAGAAACAGCTTCAGAAAGGCTTCCCACATTTCTAATTATTTAGCATTTATTAGTTACACAAAAGCAAAGGGTAAAAGTAAAAATATAACTTTAAAAACATGTTATTTTATCATACACGGTATAAATACATATTTTGTACTGCTTCTCAAGAGAGAGAATTTGGTTTGCAGATCTGGCCTTGGTCTAATACAAAAAAACAGCATTAGTCAGAACTAGAAGACGAATTATTACAACAAGGTAAGTAGTAGAAATGAAGAGCTCAAACTTCACATGCAATCTCATGTATAAAGGTAAACAAAGGGAACTGGTGCAAACTTTTATCAGTCTCGAGTTTGTACTAGTGTTTCTGTCATACTGTTTCTGTGGTTTAAATCCATTTTAATGAGGATCTGCAGAAAATAACCAGACTTTTCTTTGACTGTCCAGTACTCTGCTCTGTACCCTTGCCTACTTTTTGCTGTGCACTGCCAGTCAGCTGGGTGAGAGAAGGTTCCTACACCGTTCCTTTCTTACAAGAACCCATCTGTTTGCAAATATTCCAAATCATACAGAACACAAACAGCCATGGTGTAAAACCCAAAGGAGTGTAGCCAACGACTTCAGTTGTTTAGAAACTATATAGTCTGACAGCCTCAAGCAGCGCGTCTGTTTAGCAGTCAACTGCAAGTGGGATAAGGAGCAGATAGTCTGACTATCAGGTTGTTTTACTCCAAGATTCACTTTGTTAGACAACAAATTAGCAAACAAAAAATGTTAATTCTGCACAATGAGAGCTAAATACATTCTATTCTATTTTTCTGCACTAGATTATTTTTCCAAATAACAATAAAGCAAGTAATGCTATTTATTATATTATTTTAACAGAAGTAAGAATGATAGCTTATTTTTTTGATTTAAATAACCACAATTTGCAATTCTGTAAATACCCTAATGGGTAAATCCAATACCAGCTGATGCCTAGTTGCATGTGGTGTAAAAATGTAGTGTGCCGTCTTTGTACTCGAAAGTTGAAATTTAACAAGATGGTTTCCTGAAGTCAAGATTCTGATCGGGAAGTCCAGCGTTCAAAATTAGAATGCCAGAATACGCAGTGCCTTATAACTTGCAGGGATAGACTATTATTAGCCCTTCTGATGGTTTGCATATTACTCAGCATGGCTCAGATAGGGTTATATTTCTTTTAGTGAACATGTTGCTTTAGTGTTTGACCACAAAAATATATCACCAGCTTCTTTTGCTACTAATTAGTGCCGAAGCGATTACCAAATTGTACTGGATTTCAAATTCGCCAGTGACACCATTCCCATTCCGAGCTCTGACTTTCAGGACAAATCGAATGCAGCGATAGTACAACAACTGCCCAAGCTGTTGCTCCACAGAGTCAGCCAGCTGGCTGAGTAAAGCAATGTCTCCTAAACTGATACCATTATTTTAAGAAATGTTGCAGTTTTGACTCTTTTTAAAACTGCAACATTTTCCTTTATGCAAAAAAATAAGGGAAGTTTGGGTTCGGGCAAAGCACCAAGCCAAGTTTTCTCTTTTGTTGATGCTGCTTTAAAAAGCAAATGTTTGAAATAAGCTACTAGCTACTGTGACTACCAGAGGAATAAACTATCTACTGCAGTAGGGACAATAGTTGCCTTCTATAAAAAAAAAAGGCTCTTACACCATGGTGGAGATTTTTGGTTTTAATTTTTGTGTTAATATCGTGTTGCTGTTAAACGTGAGTTTTAATCTCATTCTGGCCCATCCCTAATCCTGCAAACTTGTTTGAGTTTTTGTCCATCTTTTAAGTTTTGTCTAACAGAACCTGATCCAAGTCATTCTGAGCCCATTCTTTAATCCTTACACTGCAACCAAGCAACAAAAATACGATGTCTCTAAGGGTGGAATCGCTGCTACTTTCCCCCAAAAAGCGACTCAGACTTGCCTCGACTTTTTACGCTCCGTCTCAAACCGACCTTTCCTCCCCCCTTCGAAGCAATGTAAGGGCTGCTCCGAAACAACCAGATACAAATAACATGGCAGCCCGCAAAATCACTACAGTTGTTCCTCATGTCTTCCAGAACATCAAACCATCAATAAAACACGGGAGATACATTCCAGCTATAGTCGAGAGGGACATTCCTGACTTTCCCTCACTGCGTGCATTCCCTTCGCAGCTCTCCCTCTCTCTCTCTCAAAACTTTCTCTCTCCTCCGAGTTTCACCACAAGTAAGAGCGGCTTCACATATTGCAGCCATATGAGTGAGCCATGGCTCGTCTCCGCTGCCCATACAGACGCACACAGAAAAGGGAATAAGCGCTTTGCTGTCTCCCACTCTCACCCATACATCCACAAATGAGTTTTACAAGCAATAGGCTCGCTTTAGGAAGTTGTCAACTGTTTTGACGTTTAATAGCTGCTATGAACAAGCCCGTAAGAAACAATAGTATCCAGTGTCCTGAAAGAAAGTTCTTTTTTTTCTTTACCACAGTGACTATACACATTTTGGGTGACTTTAGTAATTTTAAAGACATTTGTTTCAGTTGTAAAAGTTTGACAGACCTTATTATAAAAGCGATTAGAATTTATTTAATCTAGTTAAAGCTGAAACGTTGCAGAGGGTGACGGGCAACATTAATTGCAAGTTTTAAGAGACTTGGAAGTTGATTAAAAGTACATGATTTTCATTTAATTCAAGCCCTAAGAATAACGCCGCTCATCCATGTCAGCTTTTATTTAAAAAAAAAAAAGAGAGAATTACAAGAAAAGAAAAAGACAGACATGGAGATTTGAGGAACTGTTGAGAAATTTGTCATTATTACATGCGCAGACCACTGGAAAGCAGATGTGAAAACAGTCAAAGACAAAAATAAATCTATATATGGAGCTGAATTTTTATTGCAAACTTTACGTGGGGGTAAATAAGAGGTTCTGTAATTTGACTTAGCTGTAAGAACATGCCGTAAATTCTTTTGGCCATAAAGTATTAAAGAAATACAGAAATTAAATGTGATAAACTAAAAATCTGTAGCTTTACATTTAGGCAGGAAAACTAATGCTTGAAGTTACAGCCGTCATCTTTCATTTCTCTGGGAGTTAAAACTCTGGATTGACGGATGCCGCAGGAATCCTCCCAACTTTTTTTGACTCCATTTCCTTGCTTATGGAGCACTTCATCAGCCGGAACTTAAAACCAATTAAATCCAAAGTTGCACATTTTAAAAATGATTTTTAGAGTGTAACCTAAATTAACTTTGAAACTAAGCATACATCTTTGTTGGCTGAATTTTTAGTATTAAATGAGTAAGAAAAATGTTTCTTGCTCATTGGGGAGGATTAAAGAGAGACTAAACAGGCCTGAGATTTGTTTTAAAATTCAAAATTAAAGGTTATCTGCTGAAAAGAAGCAACGCAAGTTGTTGTTAGGCTTTTAGGGGAGGCTCTGATTTGAAGAGATCTTGTGAAAAACTGAGATGGAAAGAGATAAATAAAGTTTCCACGCAGCACCTCTAATGACATCAAAAAGCCAACCTGAGACTGACTCTTAAAGTGTCCAACTTTCTTTCACAGGGAATGCTAAACTCAATCAGCGTGAATTAAACAAGAAGAGGAGATTCTGAGTGCGTCACAAAGAAGTGGAGGCTATGTGGACAGCAAAGCTGTGTAACGACTCAGCCGAATTAAAGGGAGTTATACTGTATATGTAGTTAAACACTAATCTTAGTGTGGGATTATGCACAATTCTGCGTTTTAAAACACATAAAGTCTTTACTCTTTAACAGTCTCCATACATAATAGTTTTGCAAAGTTTCTATACAAAATGTGATTGACCTGCCTCCTCTCTTACTGAAGAGTCTTTTCTGTAAATATACTGCACTTGAACACTGTAACCTTTTATATGAACTGCAAAGGCCAGTAATAAAAAGAATAAAAACATAAAAGCTTTCTCCTTCCAAGTCACCTAATTAGAGTTCCTCTACTGGATGGTTGTCCGGTAAATCTTTTTATGATATTAAAACGTTTTCATCATCAGTAGTGCCTCCTCCAGGCTCTATCTTGGTTACCCTTGGGTTTTGTTTTGGAGATATCTCTGAGGTAACTTTCTGAGTCAGAGAAAAAAAAACATTAGGGAAAATTTGACAGACAAAGCCTAACATTTTAAGATGCAAAAATGCACATTTTACAGTGTATTTGGAGTGCATTACAAGTTTAATTTTTATCCTAGGCATGCATTGTTAATTTAAAACAATTTACAATTTAGAGCTCCTGAAGGATATGCATGGAAACCTGTACAGTTTTAATCTATTCATTAAAAAATACACCTCAGACGCAGATTTGAATATATGTCTACATCACAAAAAAAAATGTACCAAACTTTCCCGGATCATTAAAGAAACATTATCACTCAATTAGTTCAAAAATGCTAATTTTAATGAACAATTTAGCATGTAGTTAAAGCTTCACCTTAAAACTATAGATGCATCTTAAGAAATGTATAAATATGCAGAAGAAAGACTAATGGAAGGTTAAATAATACTGAACTGCCTAAAATAAAAACTAAATCACCTCGAGCAAATTTGCAATTTGGATAAAAATATTTTCTCATTTTCAAGCTGCCACTGTCACTCTCAACAACTTTAAGGTATTTTCTTAAGAACATAAGCACCGATTTCAACTTTTAAACTAGTGAAGATAATTGTGTGGGGCAGCTTAAACAGAAGCTCAACAGGCCTGCATTGCTTTTTAAAATACATTACTGCTGGTTATCTGCTTAATGAAAGCAAGGCACGTTGTTTTGTGGAGTTTTAAGGGGGTGGAGGGCTGATTTGGAAAACTCTGGTGGAGGACTGTGTTAAAAAAGCTTCCTTGCCTCATTGTGCTGCCTTCACATACCCTGCTGTCCCCTCAGAGTTGTCATGCCTACCCAGCACCCTTATCTCAAAGGAACATCACAGTTTGTTACGACGAAGAGGAGGGGAGGTGGAAGGGAGGAAAGGGGGGGGGGACTTTCTAAAAGTTGAGTAAAATGCAACTCAGAACATGAACAAAACAAAAAACACGAAATAGGTCAATAAGAGTCGAGTTTGGCTCGCGTGCACTTGTTTGCTTTAAGGTTGATAAGGGGAGGATGTGTCGACAACTTCAACATCCACCACGCCGCTCTTCAACAATGAAAACAGCGCCATATCGAATAAACAACGCTTCTTTGATGTGCAAATCCCACTTTTTTTTGGTCGCTTTTTTAGCCCCCAATACACTTCAAGGACCTGAAGAGTGACGTTTGCTGTTTGTTTTTGTTTCAGCTCGCAACGCTTTCCGTTTAACTCCGCGACGTGCGTCAGAAATCTGAACTTGAGTATCAAGTTTGCAGCGTGGAAAAAGTTATCAATGAAACAACAAGCGCGAGCCAGACTCGTAGTTACAACGGGAGCTCCAGCACAAATCACTCCGGAGTTCAGCCGACTGCAATCACAATCAATCAGGACCGCCACTTATCGCCAACTTACAACCCAGAACCTTAAAAAAAAAAAAAAGAAAAAAAAAAAAAGGAGGAAAAGCACAAACCTACTTGAGGCGACTCCACGTTCCCCCCTTTTTCTTGCTTTCTGCTTGTTGTTGGCTTCAAACTTAAATCAAAGCAGTTAGTAGCTTGTTCCCGGTAGCAGCAGCAGCAGCAGTTACAGCAGAATCAGCCCCCCCACAATTCGCATTAGTGTGGCGTTTGGGTGTCCTAAGCTAAATGTAAATTGCCATGTGAATTCAAAGCGGTCCTCCCTCCTCTCTTCTTCATTCAACAGCAGATTCTCGGGGGGGGGGGGGGGGGGGCGGGGGCGGGGCGGGGGGCGCGGGCGGGGGGGGCGGCGGGGGGGGGGGGGAGGGGGGGGGGT